>PISX010003539.1:0-135776 GCA_004024625.1 Mellivora capensis
CAATAAGTACCTTAAACAAAGGGTTAAAATTAACATGACTGATCAAAAGCAAATGGACACCATGGGCCTGTGGATGTGATGCCTGAGAAGGGCCCAGTAGCTCTTATGTAGCATTCCAGCAAAAATGCAAACCCCAGTCCAACCCTGAGGAGTCCCCAGGGAGACCCCCAGTTAAGGGTCATGCTATGCAATAACTGGCCCATATTCTTCAAAAAATATCAGTCTCATAAAAGGTAAGGCCTGTCCCAGGTTAAAGGATGACAACTCAATGTCATACATGAGCCCAAATCAGGTCCTACACCAAAAAAAAGAGAAGTTTTTCTTCTTCTTCTCCTTTACTTTATTTTATTTTATTTTGTTTTATTTTATTTTTTAATAAAGCACCTTAGAGGGACAGCTGGCAAACATGGAATATAAACTATAGATTAGATAAACTGTGTTCCTTTTCCTTTCCCTGAGTGTGGTCACTGTGCTGTGGTTACGGTAGAGGCTCTCCTCATTTTTAGGAAATACGCACTGAACCGTGTGTTTGGAGGGAATGTGCCACAATGTGTACAACCCCCTCTCCAGTAGTTCACGAGTTCTGTGAGTTAATGAAAGCACCTGTGGCAAAGTGTTACCAGTGGATGACTCTGTAGAAAAGATACGCAGGCGTCCTTTGTACTGTTCTTGCAAACTTTTCACTAAGTTTGAAAGTATTTCAGGGCACCTGGGTGGCTCAGTTGATGAAGCATCTGCCTTCAGCTCAGGTCATGATCCCATGGTCCTGGGATCGAGGCCCACGTCGGGCTCCCTGCTCAGCAAGGAGTCTGCTTCTCCATCTCCCTCTGTCCGTACCCCTGCTCCAGCTCTCTCTCAAAATAAATAGGTAAAATCTTAAAAAAAAAAAAAAAGTTTGAAAGAATTTCAAGACAAAAAATTTTTTATAAGTGGCAGTGATTAAAAATAATGATAAGAAATTTATTGATTGATGTGAAAACAAATTCATTATATATAATTGAAGAGAGCAAGTTGCAGTATGACCTTGGTTTTATTCAAAGCAAAACAAAAATCTCCTGTTCTAAAAAACAGTCTGGAAAGATGTGTACCAAAATGTCAACTCTGGTCATTGCTGAGTTAGGAAATAAAGGATAATTTAAATGTTTTTCTTTGTGTTTATCTATGTTTTCTATTAATGTGTATGCGTTAATTGCACCATAAAATTAATTATTAAATATTGTGAAGAAACAAATGACAAGAAAAGCTTTAAAGCCATGCCCGTGCATGGACTGATGGGGGCCCTCTCAGCTGGGGTACCTACCTTCTTCAGTAACCTCTTACTTGGCAGAAGCTCGACATTCTGTCAACTTCCAACATCACCCTGTGGTGATTGAAAAGGAAGAACTCTATATCCCCCACCCTCTGTCTCCCGCAGCTCTACCTTCTCAAGACAGAGCCTCAGAAAGCCCCTTCTTGTGTATTTGGTATTCTAGATTGCTATTCGTGTGTTCTCAGGGTTTCCTGCTACCTGGTATTTCAGGGAGGTTTTTCAACTGCTCTCTAGTCTCCTGCAATTTCTCCTGATAGCAAGATGCTGGATGTCAGGGCTTTCACTGAGTGCTGTGCGTGTGGAAAGTATCACCCACCTCCTTCTAGTTCCACTCTCAACCTGCTCTCAGCAGGTACAGGACCGATCACTCCATCCCTGGCCTGCTGAATTTGAGGGCTTGAAAGATGGAGCACTCCCTTTTCGGAGATGCCTTCTTTGGACTCTCTCTCTCCAGGAGCAACTCCAGCAAAGACAAAAAGTACGACAGTTATAACATTGTTAGCGTGTTGATTAAAATTTCCTCTCTACCCTAGTCTGTCCTGCAGGGCCATCTCTCGTGGTTGATTCGGCTTCTGGATGTCCGAAAAAATCAGATCATCATCTACCACATTTACCCTGGAAGACTGTGTTTTCCTGTTAATTGAGCATAATGTCCCGGTCTTCTTCTTCTTATTCAAAATGTTTTAATGAATTTGTTACACTTCCTTTGTTTTCTTGTCTTGAATTCTTCATCAGACCCTTTAACGTTCAGTTTCTGAACATAGATTTGGAGATTTTTGCTTGTTATATATTGTATCTCTTGAGACATGCTGGATTTTCTTGTCATTTTGACGCTGATTTACCAGAATGAACTTCCTGCGAGAACACTGTTGCAGAGAAATTGTTCTGCTCTGACAGCAGATGATTGTCCTTCGTTTTGCTCAGTTTGGAGACCCAGATGCTGTGGAAATTGCAATGGTGATGATCTGCGGCCCACTGGGTCTGGGCATTTTCCTAATGTGAGCCATCGCCAGCTCATTACATCAGCTTCTTAAGGAGATAGGCAACCTGGTTTAGAAGTATCATTTTTCTTATTATTTTTTTTAATATTGCCAAGTGACAAGATAAACATAGCAGGGGTAAAGGCCTGCTTAAATATTTGTTCAGGCTCATGTCTTCCTGGACCTTAGTTCTAAGGAATCTTTCTTGTTGCTTTTTTCTTGACATCATTTGTCCTTTAAAATAAAGCCAATATTTCAGCTAAAACTAATCAAAGGAAAAACTCAGTATTCTTCAGGTCAAGCCTGTTCAAAATATCCCTTTCATCCCTTTGGGAAACAAAACAGCTTACAAGTTTGCAAATGAATTTATTCGCATGGGCATTCCCTTGAGGTTTGGAATAATATTCTTAAAGTACTTGGAAGACTTGGACCTAAAATTATACTCGGCTAGAAAGTGGGAAAATAGCCCCAAAGGCTAGAAAGTAGTTGGAGGAGGCCCCGCTCTTGCTGTAGGTGTTGTTACCATCAAACACTGACCTTTGTGAGAGGCGGAAGCCAATCAGCCTGGAAGGCCCAGCTTTGGGTCCTTTGAGCCCCTCCCTGAATGTCTCTGGAGCCACAACTTTCCGTCTCAGCGCTGCCACCCAGCTGGGTTCTCATCATCCCCTCGTGTGCTCCCTGCTCGCTCTTCACCCACTCTTGACTTCACCAGTCTTTTCCCTGGAGGACTGCGCTTGAAATGCAAGTGGGATCATGACTCTGGTTCCCCTCTAGAGCACTGCGGTCGCTCCTCACTCTGTTAGGGTTGAGATCCAGCTCGTGCACGATTGGGCCCAACCCTCATCTCCCTCGTCCTCTGGCGCCATGCTTCCCTCCAGCCCTGCGGTCCCTCCTCGGGGACTCCCCGGCCTCCCTTCCATTCCTGAGAAGCTCTATGCTCCCGCCTTATTTAATTTTCACAAAAATCCACTCAGGACTGTGTTCTGAGTGTTCATTCCTATTTTAGAGATGAGAAAAAAACCGAGACTCTGGGGCGCTGAGTGACTCACTGACACAACGGCAGGGCTACAAGTCCAACCCAGGTCTCACGATGTTAGCTCTCACCCAGTCTTCTACGTGCAGCCTGTGTGGCGCAGCATGGCTGACACAGGGACTAGCTTCTGATTAATTTCAGTTAGCCCCAGTCTGAAATGGTCCTGTAAAGGCAATATTCAGATAAGCTCAACTAAAGACAGATTATTTCTAGAAAGACACACAGTGCATTCCTAAGTGTCCATTCCATCATCTTTTTTTTTATAAATTAATTTTTATTTCTTTTCAGCATAACAGTATTCATTGTTTTTGCACCACACCCAGTGCTCCATGCAATACGTGCCCTCCCTAAAACCCACCACCAGGCTCCCCTAACCTCCCACCTCATTCCATCATCTTAATCTTTTAACTTCATATGTGCTCACATGTAAGTTATTTTCTCCCAAGTCTAGATTTCTAAATGTCTGTATTCCTCCTTGTAGCCACAGGACTTCCTAGCGCCACCCAGCCAGGGACCTCCTTGTACAGAGTCCCAAGAGCTGACACCCCCTTCAGCTGCCCACGTGACGCTCCTTGAGGGCTTGGCATGGTCATCAGGTCATGATGCCAAGCTTGTGCTTATTCTTGGTTTCAGGAGTGTGGGATAGACTTTTTGCCAGAATCCTGCTCTGGCATTCCAGGTAACTGACCATAAGCTAAGGCCCATTTTGCTATTTATAGTGAGTGCCGAAAATAGCCTTGTCCCTTTGAAAGGCATGCCTGTGCCATATGCCCACTGGCCTCCTACCATCTGAAAGATGCTTCCCTCCAGACCTCACATGGCAGCAGGGCTTCTGACAGACCCAGAAGCACCAGAGCCTGGGGAGATGCCAGTGTGGGGCCTCAGCACAGGGCTCAGGGTAGAACTGAGTTACATTCTCAAGGAGGCAGGAACTTAGGAAGAAGGGAATGAGGTAAGACTGAATTCAGCTGTTGGAGTGGGGTACAGAGTCAGGGTAGAAACATGAGCATGGCTGGTCTCATCCTGAGCCATGAATATAGCAGAGACCCACCAGTCCTTACCCCTGGGCTGGGACTTAGTCTGGGTGTGAAGGGTTACTGGACCCAGCTGAAAGGGCTGGGGTGACCAGTTGAGTGTAGGCAGACCGTGTACCTTTCTAGCTGCATGCAGGGGAACAGCCTACTTCATCTCTCTGAGCTGTTTTCTTATCCAAAGCAGTGGGCCCAAAGGAGCCACTGCTGTGCTAGGTGTGTGCATCAGATTGCCCTAGAAGCATGTCAGAATCAGGATGCTGGACCTCTCCTTGCAGACTGGTTCTGCAAGGGGTCCGGGAGGATCCTGGGGATCTGGAGGTTTCCCAGGTTCCCTAGGAGACTCTGGTCCAGACCAGTGTGGGAGAGTCCCTGTACTAGATGGACATGAGGGGTCTTCCCTAACAGCCCCGTGTTCTCAAGTTTGCCCGGTCGGCGGTAAGAGAGAACAGGTGGTAGGCCTTGGCCTCACACAGTAGTCAAGCAGCATCAGAGTCAGACACTTTTATCAGTTGCTCGCTGCACCCCAAGAAATCACCAGTCGGGAGCTTCCCCAAGCCAGTCTTTCATGTGTGTGTTCACCCACTTCTGCTTTCTCTCCTAGGCGACCCCTCCCTCTCCCGTGGCTTAATTACTGTCTCTCCCAGAGGTCACAAATGGGGGGTCAGAAAGACAAACCTGGGCTGGCCACACATGAATTTTATTTAGTCTGCCCAGTAGTTTTTTTAAAGTCTGCAGCGGTGTGGGGCCAGCCTGGGTATTTACTTCCCGGCTCCCCACAGACCCACCACGCCCGAGTGTGTTACACCCATCCAGCGTCGTGACTTTCCGTTCCCTGCCTAGACCCCGATTTTAGATTTAATGCAGCATCTCAGCTCCTGTCCCCAGACCCAGCCTCTTTTTGAGCATCAGGCACATATAGCCACATGTCTTTTGAGACAGAATCCAGCTGTGTACTTAATGGAAGACCTGGCCTGTAGTGCGGGCAGGGTAAACATGAGTGATGTTATTATCCCGACTGTGCACCTCCTCTCTGGGTCTTGTGGGCACCTCGGCTCCACCTACAGTGTTAAAAACGGAGCCCAGCACTTTCCTCACCTTCACCCCCGGCCTCTCCCTGTTCCCTCTTTCCACAAATGAATCACCAGAAAGTGTGTAAGACTGGAAGCCATCCTGGACCCTTGTGTCTCCCTTGATGTAACTGGACGTCAGACCTTGTGCAAAATCTCTTTTGGTTCCATTCCGTTTTCTCTATCTCACAACCACCATCCTAGCTCACGCCACCATCGTCTTTGCCAGGACTGTGGTAGTTGCTGGATTATTCTCCTGAGGACATTATTGTCTTGGTCTGACCCATTGCTCATTTCAAAGCCATGGTGCATCTGGCCATCTGTGTTTTAGACATCTGGGGCTTGTGTTATCGCTGGGATGTGCCTACTACTGTCTCTGGCCTCCAGGTCCTTGCACATGCCGTGCCTCCTCCTGGAGGACTCTTCCCCTTACTATTCACTTGAATAGTTGCTACAGTTTCTTCATGTCCCACTTTGAAGTCTCTTCCTCTTAATGTCTTCCCTGATACGCAGATCAAGTCAGGCCCCCTGCTACGAGCTCACCGAGCCCCTGTGCCTTCCCTGGCATAGCACTCCCCACGCAGCAGCGTGACTGCATGCCCTCTGGACCAACACTACGTGAGGGCAGGAGGGGTCATGGTCTGGCTTGTTCCCTGCTCTCTCTTCCAGGCCTAGCACATGCTTGGAACAGAGAAATGTGCAGTTTGCTGAGGAAAGGGAGAGAAAAAGAAGAAGGAAAGTGTGGAAGGGGAACCAGAAAGGAACACAATGAGCACCTCCTTCTTGCCAAAGGGAAGACAAGAGCCGACACAGCCCACCCCCAACCCCAGTCTCCTAGAGTAGAGCACTTAAGAGAGCAGGAATTCTCTTATTCAGTGCTGTGTCCTCAGTACCTAACAAAGAGTAGGTGTGCCATGGAGGTCATTCTAAGAACTTCTTGACCTAGACGATAGCCCATAGCAGAACCAGTCAGAGAATTACTACTTTTTTTTTTGTAAATATATATATGTACATATATATATATGTACATATATATATATATATATATATTCTTTTAAATAAAATTCATATTCAGACTTTCTTAAAATAACATTTTTTTCCTTATTTCAAAGGCAAGTCGTGTTCATTCTGGAAAATTCACACAAGCCAAAAGAAGGAAAAAGTTAGCCAGAAACTCCCTGGCAGGATGGCTCCTGAAGACTTTTTTGGAGTCCATTCTTTCAAAGTTTTTTCTAGGCAATAAGTATGTCAACCCATAGGCCCTATATAACAAATGAGATCAAATAGTACCTACTGTTCTATAATCTGATCTTTTCTCACTGAACAGCTTCTGTGTCAGCAAATGAATGTTATCTAATGTCCCCATGGGCGACATCAACAGGCGCCCAGGGCAGCTAGAACAGGTACTCACCCTGCCCTCTCTGGGTGGGGGCTGGTAGTTTGTTTCTGTGGACAGTGACTCAGTGAATGACTTTGTATATTTCTATACCACCCCTGATTGTTCCGTTACAGTGAATTCTCACATGCAGTGTTAATTTTCTCAAGAAAAGAAGATAATAAGACAGCGGGGTGAAAATGTTTAGGTCGCAAGTGGGCCTCTTTGGTGGTGGTTGGGGGGTAGACTGTAATTCAGCATTATGCTTTTATTTCTGATCCTGTTCAGCCTCCAAATTTATCTCAAGTGCAACCTCATTTCTAGTCCCCCAACTTAAAAAATAAACAAGACACAGCCACTGTCCTTTAAAGAGATTATAATCTGATAGCGGAGATGAGAGACATGGTAACCATCTATATAAGAAGTGAGTTTTCATTCCCAATTTAACACAGAAGTTCCTGGCTCTTCACAATAAGAAGCGAGGATAAGATGGAAATGATAACACTAGTAATAGCTCATGTTTAATGAACACTTACTATGTCCAGGAACCATTCATGTAGCACACCGTACTGTGTTAAGTGACATGCAGTGCTGATTCTCACTGCTAGCCACGGGGTAGGGATTACAGTTATGAACATTCTATTGTTGTGTAAATTGAGGTCCAGGGAGGTGAGCTAACTTGCCCATGTAACTCAGCTAGCGAATGGTGGCCCTTTGAGGCTAGAGCCCTTCACTCTGGAACACATATCCTTGGGCTGAGAGAGAGGGTCATAGGGCCTGAAATAAGCATTGCAATTCAACCTTCTAGATACTGCGGCCTGAGGACCGGCTTGCTGACGTCCCCCATGGTGGGGTTCATGGTGACCAATCAGTGTACATTCCACACATCCATCGGCTTTCCTCAGGTCCCAGTGGCTGCTTTGGCCGTGGAGAAAGTGGGTCACTCCAGCGTGCATTACTGCCTGGCTCTGTTCCCACCCAAGGCCACCAACGAGCTGCCTTCTGTAAATCACTGTGACCTCAGGGATGGCTTTTTCTTTGGCGACCCCAAGCTGGCCCATTTTGACTCTTTGGCCTGTACCACTGGGTCTTCAGTCCATGTCTTTGTGAATCCAGCCACAAGCAAGCCAATGGACCTTCCAGAAGACTTCAAGAAGGGCCTGCAGAGGCTAATGAGCCCAGCTTCCGTGTGAATCATCTGTATGTGGCATTATCGCCTGTCAGAAAATAAAATTCAGATGATTTTCTAAACGAGTTCTTTGGATTTCATGGCATATCTTTTAATTCTTAAAATGATTGTCAGTTAAAAGCTTTTAGGACAGAGTCCTCTGAGCCCTCCCAACCACCCAGCAGGGCAGGTCTGGCTCTTTCTGCATTTTTCAGGAGAGGAAAAAGAGGTTTGTAGAGTAGAAGCAATGAGCCTGGAGTCATCCAGTGTCCGTCTGACCCTCGGTCCCCTGGGGGTGCTGTCCACGTGCATCTTTATGGCTAATGTGGCAGCCCAGCCACACACTTCCCTGGTTTGGGATCACTGATCTAACAGGACTCGGTAATAACTATGTGACCTCTATTTTTTTTTTTTTTTAAAGATATGAACTTTAAAATACAAAACAAAACAAAAACCCCCGCCTTTCTTCATTGTCCTTAAACAGCAAACAAGCCTCTGACAATTTTCTGATCCACAACCTCGGTCGCTCACTCCTGCCATGGGTAGAGGCCCAGAAGGAAGCCCCAGTACATCCACTGTCTGCTCTGAGCGGTGGGAGGCCCCTGCTGTGGCACGCTAATGAAAATGGTTACCGTGTGCTGCGCATTGGCTTCCCGAAGTGCTTTGCGGGCCTTGCTTGATCGATCCCTGTTCCTATTCTCGAAGGTAGGAATTACTGTTGCCCTCTTTCCAATGCGGTGGTTGAGGGAACAGGGGGAGTAGGGGAAGGAGTTCTAGTCTAACCTGTGCCTCAGTGCAGAGGAAGGGAAAACCAGAAGCTGACTCTTTCTGAGCTTAAGTTTCCTCCTCTGAAAACAAGACCCGGAGTGACCATTTTCAGTCGGGTCCCTGGGTGGTTTTTTTTTGAAAGTGCAGAGGCTCTTTTGATCTGCTCTCTTGAGTTCTGAATCGTTGCCACTTACACACAGAGCTTTGGAATGCTGTCACCGTGATAACAACAGTGCCGAGGGCAAGTCCTTTGTCATTTCATCCCGTTTCCTCCTGTGGTAGGTAGGAGAATGCGGACCAGCCACCTGGTGTCTGCAGGCCTGGCCGTCTGACTGCAGCCCCGTGACCTGCTCGGAAAGGAAAAACTTACCTGTGTGTGTCACTTTTCAGTCCTTGTGGTTCCTTATCTCATGCATCTTTGTGACTACTCTGAAAGCCGGGTATTGTTATTATTATTAATTATACATGTCAGAACAGGCCTTTCAGGAGGAAAGTGACCGCCTGAGATCACAGAACTGTGTAGCAGAGCTGGAACTCAATCCAGCCAGGCCTCTGGACCTGTCTTTCCCTGCTGCCAGCTCTGCGTCTTACCCCAGTGGTCCTGAATTCTCAAATTACACCATGCAGAGCCACCAGTTTTTAAAATAGTAGGAATATTAGCAGTGGATTTACCAAGAGGCTCTTTAACTGGGGGCAACATAGTGAGGTGATTAAGAGGGTGGGGTCCCCCATCAGAAGGGGACCTGGATTTGTATCCTGGCCCTGCCATTTCTAACTTGGAGAACATTCTTTGACATGTGGCACTGTCAGGAGTGACCACACGGGCTTGCCTGTGTTTGACTCTCACCTCTCTGAGCCCCCACACCACAGCTGCCGTGGACAACTGGCCCAGAGTGGCCTCTTTAAACCACTGAGTGGTAGGGTTGTCTGTTCCCACAGCACAGCCCAGCTTATCCCTCTTTCCTATGAGTACCGGCCTCATAGGTTGTGACGAGGGCAGGAGAAATGTGTGGAAGAACTTGGCTTAGTGGATGGTTATGGCTATTAGTGTAAGAGAAAGGAAATGCTATGTGCTCTCGCTACACAAGCGCCTCCAAGGTGGGAAAGTAACCAAGCTTTATATTCATTTTCTTTCCTATGCCTCAGTGGCTAGATACACACTGTTTTCTATTTTATTTTTTTAAAGATTTATGTATTTACTTGAGAGAGAGCATGAGTCGGGGAATGGGCAGAGGCAGAGGAAGAGGGGGAGAGAATCCTCAAGCAGACTCCCCACTGATCGTGGGGCCCCACGCGGGGCTCGATCCGACTACCCTGAGATCATGATCTGAGCCAAAGTCGAGTCTGACACTTAACCGACTGAGCCACCCAGGCACCTCTATTTTCTATTTTATATGAGAAAAATGACAGAGGTACTGAAAACACATGGGATGCCGGGATGCCTCATACCTAGGGTATGAGGCATTGAGTACCTTGAGGGTACATTGAGCCAGCCTCGGACTGTGGAACTGGCCCGAGAGTGCAGATGGATTCTGTGCAAAGAGCTCCAAGTTCATGTAAACTGCAGGAGTTTAAGTACCAATGTCACAGTCTTTCCCCTGCCCAAGTTTTTAATACTTCAGCGTGAGCCAAAGCAGTGAACATTACAGCGTTCATTGGTTTTTAGTGGGAAATTCTAGCATTATAAACTTGTTTTAAGACTCCAGAGAGAGCCAAATCCTAGTTGCATATATTTGGGAGGAAACCAGATTTTATTATAAAGGTGGCAGAATCAATCTAGAAAGACTTTTAAAAACATCCAGTCAGCCATCCACCACTTAACTCCGCAAAATGTTTTTGCTGGGCGGCTAACAAGTAGCCGCGTCGCTCTTGTTTGCTGGGCACCTCTAAGCAGACAGCATTCATGCCTTTGCTAACAAGAAACAACTGCAACAATTCACGCAGGTGAAGAAAACCTCCAGGTGTTGCTGATTTCCTAACTACATTTTTTGTTACACTCGAATTCATTCAAAAACCTATAGTAAGAGACAGGCAGTACGAAATGTGTGTTCATGTTTTGCTTGGACAGATTTTGGCTCCTAGCAATTAATGCTTTCAGTCACATTAAGCATATAAATAATGCTTTGTGACACTACAGTATTTCCCATTACAGATCAATTTTGTAGCATTTGTCCATAATCCGACTTGAAATGTTACCTAGGAACAAAATATGTTTTCCTTGAAACAGTCAGATCCTATTAGAAATCTAAGGCTTTACAAATCACCATGTTAACAGTTATGTCCCCTAGCTAAGGTTTTCATTCTTTAAAGAGTGTTAAATTCAGCCCCAGAAGCACTAGTCTCTGTGAGGGTTCTCATGTGCACTGAATTGAAAGGAAAAATTTAGTGTTCAAAATATATTTAACATCTTACTATGCATAACTTCATAAATCAACTAGCAGTCCCTTTTGGGGTAAAAATAATGTTAGCACCTTTTACAAGTGTTATGCTTCTAATTAGGTTAAAAGATATTATTTTCTCATTTTCCAAAAGACAGGTTTTCATTACCAAAAAAAAAAAAAAAAGGTGTCAGCCTCTTTCTGGGTAAGAGGAGTTATTCTCATTCCCGGACCATATAATCATACACCATGGGTGAGCAAAGAAATAAAGGGGATATGTATCAGCTCTGAAAGTTGGGAGCAGTAAGGCTTAGTGCTACCCGGTGGAGATCTGGAGCCAGGAGCACCTGGGTTTGATTCCAGCCCTGCCATTTAATCATTGTGGAGTCAGGCAACTTACTTCTCATTCAGCAAATGTGAGCTATTTTTTAATTATTTACACACTTTTTCCCCGTGAAGAACATTCTCTCTGATGAAAGCTAACAACCTCTCATCCATTCAGCGGGTAATTACGGAGTACCTATTATAGATTAGGCTCTCCTCCTCTTGGCCCGGGACAACGGCAGTAGATAAGACAGACCAGACCATTGCTCTCCCATTGCATTTTGGGGAAGATGGACAGTATACAAACAAGAAAACATCAAACGGTACAGTTGGCTGCAGGTGGCCCCCCAAAAGACAGGTCTACCTCCTAAGCCCTGGAACCTGTGAATGTGACCTTAACTTGGAAAAACAGATTTAAGTAAGGATCTTGAGATGAGGGGGTTAGCATGCTGCATTATCAAGGTGGACCCTACATCCAATGACAAGTGTCCTTGTAAGTCACACAGAGACAGAGAAAGAAAAGGCCATGAGATGAGGCAGAGAGTGGGGTGATGAGCCACAGCCAGTCAACACCTGGGGCCACCAGAATCTGGAAGCAGCAAGGAAGGATCCTTCCCAAGACACCCCCAGGGGGTGCGGCCTTGCCTACACCTTTGTTTTAGACTCTGGCCTCAAGAACTGGGAAAGACTTGAGTTTCTGTTGTTGTAAGCCTCCCTCTTTGTGGTAATTTGGACATCAACCCTAGGAAACAGTGGCTTAAATGGCAATGGTACCAAGAAGAGAATAGGGAAATGAGACAAAATATAAACAGGGACTCAAATGGGACCACCATAAATGATGGAGCATGGGAGAACCCATTGTGGAGGCACCATCTGAGTTCCCTGAGGACGTGGGAGATGGGTGTTCTGAATCTCCGGGGCAGCAAGTACGAAGGGCCAAGCTGGGAATGACCTTGCTGTGCTGGAGGCCTCGAAAGTCAGTGGCTATGGGAGGTGGAGGGGAGAATGGTAGGGAGATGCTGATACAGGAAAGGACCAGAGCCCGTAGGGCCTTGTAGGCCTTGAAACCTGTCTCAGAGAGACTTACAGTGACTCGCAAATGCCCCTACTAGCAGAGAAAGAAGGAAGTTATGCATTTGTTACGTAGGTAAATGTGAGCATATTCTAAACATTTTTGTAGTCAGATTACAAGCTGAGCCTTTATCATCTTAATTAATGTAATCCCATCCCACTGTTAATTCTATATGAACAAGAATGTCACAAACAGTACATCAGAGGTTAAACACCACAGCACACAGTAGAAAATCCTCAGTGGGATCCTTTATTTTGTTCACTATTTATAAGGTGACATTTTAACCTTTAAGAGCTGTTTTCTACCAGTTCAGCCGATGGCTTGGAACACCACCTTTTCCTAATTCCCTGGTGTAGCAGTTCCCAGGGCACGTCCAAGGGTTGAAGATTCCCCAGTACCAGCGGGAGTGGGTTCCAAAGCTTCACGACGCCGGCCTCCCCAGGATCCCACCGCCTCATTCCTGTCGGCGATCAGCGAGGAAACGGATTGTACTACTGTTCACTTTTTCAAAGCTCAGACCTACCTCATTTACATGTCAAGAAAATGTTCTCAAGTATAATAAAGTGTTCATCATTTTCCTGGAGTTCTTCAAATGCCTGACATTCGTTTCTTCCCTACCGCTAAACTTCCTTTCTTTTTCACATTATCTTTCTTGATTGCTGCTTATGGTAAAAACAAACAACAAAAAAAAACCACCACAAAGATATGGATTTGTTGTGCACATTAGCAGGTCTGTACAGAAAAATGCACAGAGGTTTTACATACCATTTACAGTGACAGCTCAGAGTATAAGGTCAAGAAGGAAGATTCGGGAATATCAGACGTGCTCTGAAATAAGCCTGCAGAGGGGGACATCACTGTAGCTTCACCAGACGTTTCCCT
The DNA here is from genome assembly GCA_004024625.1 of Mellivora capensis. NCBI lineage: Eukaryota > Metazoa > Chordata > Mammalia > Carnivora > Mustelidae > Mellivora > Mellivora capensis. The sequence continues at coordinate 13,391 of PISX010003539.1, forward strand.
CACCCCTGTTCAACGGCGGCAGTCCTAAAAACTGTGCAGTTAAAATACACAGCAGTCGCTCCATGCACTGCCCCCAAGCCCCCCAACTTCTGAATCTGGGGCTCATGCACATTCTCTTGCCCTTTCTTTTATGTTTAACGAAAAAAGCTAACAAATCATGTTTTACCAACACCTATTCCCACAGAGTGTCGCAACTGACCAAGATTTTAATGTGTTTGCGAAGTCTTACTGAAACGAGAGCAATGACTATTTTCCAGGAAATAGTGAGTGAAAAATCATTTTAACCCCAATCTGAGGTCAGAAACTTGCTTTTTGGGAGTCCCCAACTGCTGTAAGCGAGACAACGGTAGCAACCCTCCAAGACAATGAGAGAAAGCCTGTGACAATCTGCTGTATGCACCATGGGGAGGAGGTATCAAAGTTCATCGTGGTTTTTTGTGAGATCTTCCCCGTAATTGGTAGCCTGGCTTCCGACGAACATGTTCCAGTTCTCCAATATCTCCTCTTTAGTTAGCTTTTCATCCTGCAGGAGAGAGGAAAGACCTCCGTCACAGAAGCTCTGGTAAATCCGAGGAATGGTTCAGCGTGAAACTCCCCTAATTTCCTGGATTCTCAACATTTAAAATAGTGCATGTCCTAATAGAGAGAAGCTGCCAGGCACCCCCTTCACGCACTGTCACCACCCTGCAAAAACCAGGCCGCGGCGACAATCTGGTTACGTCCACAAGCACTGCTGGTTTTCCCGAAACAGGCCCGGAAGGGATCCCCTCCCCTTTTACGGCCTGACTCCAGTACCCTCCTGTCGCCCAGGAACCTGGAGCAGCGACCAAACTGGGAAGAGGCAGGGCTTCTTTCTAAATCTGGTTTATGTATGTGGATATTTATCAAAAGATACTCAAGGGCTGGGCGTCTGAGCCAGCAGGACGAGCTCGCTTGGGGATGCCTGGGACGCCATGGGACGGGCACCCTTGTGCCTGACACGTTACACACGATCCCTAAGTGGCTGCCGGCCCGACTGACCGAATGAACAAACCGGTCCTCGGACAACTCGGGGCACACCTCTGAAATCCATGCCCGGCCCTCAGCCAAAGAAGCGGCGGTTTCTGCAATCCTTAGACAGGGGAGGGAATTAAGGATGTGGCCCTTAGCGGACTATCCAGGACCGTCTGGGCCTCTAATGAGTTCACCGTGGGTTATCACGGTATTGGCTCAAGCTCCCAAGTCTCTGATGTAGGGCAAATATGAGAGAAGTCGATAAGGACACGGCTACGTGGGCCACGGGCCAATGCTATCACCAAAGACGCAAACGGAACCCATCTTGTGTAAACGGTCTCCCCTCAAGGAATGATTCCAGGAGAACGTGAACTACCTTGTCTTTGTCTGATTCATACACCAGGTGCCTGGCCTCGGCCTGAGCATGGTCGTAGTCCTGAGGGAGGATCCAGTGGCGGATCTCATCTTTGTCCAACTTCCCGTCCTTGTTCAGATCCCGGAACTCATTAAACTGCTCCCGTTCCGATAGAACCCAGTCTGGCTCGGGGCCGTTCTCCTCGTGGGAAAACATATCCGCTGGAAGGAAAGGTGGTTCTTGGTTAGCAGGAAAAGCGGGAAGGCAAGTCAAGGAAAACCTGAGCTGCTGAGGTTTTGGAAAGATGATGACCCATCAGGACCCCTAACCCAAATATCTGGCGGGCAGTTTCCGGAGGATAATGACGTAGTGACTTAGCCACCGTGCAGGTCACCTCATGGAACAGAAAGCACGGAGCTCAGGAGCCAGAAGATGAATCCTGGCTCGTGCTTTAGTTTAGTAACTGGGATTATGTGACTTAGTTCAGTGAGTCTTAAGTTGCCTTGTCTGTAACTTGGAGGTAGTAATTTACAAGTCAGGGTTTCTATGAAGATTAAGAGGATCCTTTCCATGGAAAAAAAAAAAAAAACCTCTACAAGCCAAACTGGCACTACGTGGGTGAAAAAACAGTAATAAAGACCAACATCAAGCACTTCCTATGGTCCAGATAGTATATATAAAATACTTTACATATTTTTTTTAACTTTCATAATAATCCTAGAAGTAGCTACTGTTACTGTTCCCATTTTATAGATGAAAACACTGAGGCACAGCCTTAACCCAAAGACCCACAGCTAGTATGAGCTCGAGGCTACATGGGAACAGGGCCACTCTGCTCCCACCCCTCGTCTCAACCCCTTATTCCTATTGTTGTTTGTATCACCTCCAAAGGGCTTCCCCAGAGATCATTTTATTTCATCCTTATAATAATTCTGTAAGATGAATCATTATCCTTATTTTATGAAATGACCGGGAAAGGAAAAAAAATATATAGGTGCATTGCTTGCTATGTCACTAGATCTCCTTGGAAGACAGATACCCTGTGGGCAGTTTTCCCTTTAATGGAAACACAGCTTGGAAATACCAAGTAGTGTAGAGAATGGGTAGTGAATGAAGGAAAAAGAGAGGCAAGACCCTTGGTTCTGCTACAAGGCAGAGCCACACCTGACACTGCAGACTGTTTTGGAGCAACGCTGTCCCATTTATGAGCTAACTTGGGCTTCATCAAGTCCCGCAAGCGTGTGCACTGTGTATTCCCATTTTCTGGATGAGGGAACTGAGGCTTATCAATATGACGTGACTCCCACAGGGTCGCACAGCTACTAAGCAGAGAAGCCAGGACTCCCAAGCCCGGTGCTCTTCCCACCACACCAGATCACCACCGGTTTTCTGCTCACTCCCAGCAGGAAACAAGGCTCCTCTGTAAATGAAGTCACTTGCTGGACAAGTCCACACGTCGGGCCTCCCCTCTGCCTGTGAGCCGCGCAGAATTGTGTTTTCAAGCACCATGCCCCGCACCTCCCCCCCTCCCCGGTGTCAAGAATGGAGTGTTTCTTTCAGGCAGAGCCCCTCAGAGTTTTGCCCCTGACTTTGCACCGGTTCAATGCAGAGTTCAGGAGGGCCAGGAAGAGCACACACTTTTAATCAAAAGCGCGACATGGCTTGTTTCAACGCGTCAGCCTTTTCTGTCTAATTCCATCAGCACCGTCAAGGCGAGGCGTCCACAGCTCTGAACCGTCCCTCGCTCGCACCCCGGGCACGGGGAAGGCTCCGCGGCTCGCGCCCACGAGGGGCCTGGCAGTATGTTATTCTCCGGAGTTAGTGCCACCGAGATCACTTTAATTACCATGGCGAGAGTGACCTGTCTGTTACCACACACTCGGGCCTTCCGATCAAAGATGACTTCTGCTTAGAAGAAACCGCTCGTCATTACAGAAGGCACATGTTCTCGGGCCTGGGGTAGCCAAGCAACGCAACGACGGACCAGGGACCGACGGCGACGTGCGCGTTGGTCTTGTGCCGAAAGGTAATTAACTGCCTCTATTAACGGTGGGCACGAAGATTATGTGCATCCCATCCCTCAAATGATTTTCCAGCGTTTACTTTATCAACACTTGGGAGTTGCCAGGGGAGGGCACTTGCTATGGGGAGCCCCGTACCAGAGCGCCCACGTGACCGCGGTGAGGGTCAAATGGAAGGTTCCAAGTGGCCTGCCCCAGTCCTCTCTGCTGGGAGGCCTACCGGCTGCTCGGAAGGGCTCTAACCGGCATGGCAGCTTCTGACCTGGCTGCATGAATTTGACTCCCACTCCCGCAGTGCCCAGTACCCAACAAACCCACTTCTTGACGCTTCAGTGGAAGCCACGGGAGCAAAAGGCGGGCTGCGGTACTCCCAATGAGAGCATCAAAAACCAGAGGCACAGGATGGCCAAGCATGGGGCAGCTGTGCGCTCTGTACAAGGAGTCCCCTCTCTAAGGAGGAGGCCCTTCCTGCAGACGCCTGGGCCTGCAAACAGTCCCATTCTTCCCAGCTCCACCTGCTCAGTGCCTCGAGGCCCCACAGACCCACCATCTGACTTTGAGGTCTTACCCCTGACCCAGTCTGCTCTGGCCTCACTGGAAATCTGTGGGATCTCCACGCCCATTTTGCAAAAGTAAAACCAGACAGGGGAGTTGGGGGCCACCTCTTGGAGCCGTGGGGCCTGCTACTGGCCCCTGTGTGAGGTCTGCCAAGTGCTTCCCAGATGCTGTCCCCTGGGACTGATGTGACAAGTCCCTCTCCAGTGGAGGGCATAGGAGTGACAACTTCAGACTTGCAGCTGTTGCTAAAAGAGATGTGTGTGGAAAGGAGTTCGACATGTGGGTCGAGTAATGGTGCCCCTTGGGATGTCCGAGGACGGCCTAGCAGCAAGACCCCAGGCCGCACTTACCAATATACTCATCCTGATCCACAAACCCGTCCCCATTCTTGTCAATGTCCTCCAGGGTTTCCTAGGAAGCAAAGGGCAATAGAGAAGGCAAGTTGGAGGCGTGCTCTAAGTAAATCTGAGAATTCTACCTACTGTCCTCCTCTGTCTGGCTTTTATGGCTGAAAATGCTTGGAAACTTATCTTATCTTATCTGTGAAAAATAGGCAGTGGCTTCTGTTCGTCCTTCTTCCTCCCCCAACTTTAAGAGCAGAACACTCTCTTCAAATGCAAATATAAGTAAAAGCCCAGAAAGACTCTGATTTTTATCAAGAAGCTCTGCCAGGCCAACCATGCCCACCATCCAGCCAAATCATCCCCTGGGGTGCTGTGAGGAACCCAGCTTGAGAACCACTGGACTGGGTAATCACAAACAGTAGATTCCTGGCTGAGTGGATGAAGAAGACTAAGTGGATGTCATAAAAATATGAAACAATAGGCAATTAAGATGTAAAAGTATATTATACTTTTGGACGTATATGTGCTACACTTAGTGCATTTGACTTCTTAATTAGGTTTATTGCTCAGGTGAGTAATTAAATGACTTTCCTTTGTCAGATGCGTCAGAACAGCCAACCTGAGAGCAGGGAGCCAGTCCAGAGGCATGTAATGCACTTATGGACAATTCCCCCATCTTCAAGGTCCCCTGGCAAAGTAGCTATCGCCACATGGATGGTGGGTGGTAGAAAGAAATGATTCTGAGAACCACTGCCCAGTCCTTGGTGTCACAGTGATCACAAGAGAGAAGCACGAGGCAAGAGGGGACCCCATCCACCAGCTGGGCAACTAAAATAGTCCAGAGCTAATTACAAACAACAAACTCTAGCCCCTTGTTTCCCAGCATTGAAGCAGTTAGAATTGGCCTGGGCACCTGCCCAAGAAATAGGTGATGGCATTTATTTTACTGTCACAGAAAATGAAGACGTTTGGGACCCCACCAGACACTATGGAATGCACAGCCACCCCCCAGAGCCTTGGTCAGACCCAGGTACCCTCCCAAGCCCCACTCCTAAGAGAAGCGTCCTTCCAGCCAGTTTTAAATCCCCCGTGGTTTAACAATCACTCATTCCCTTTCAGTATCTTTTTCTAGTTTCCGCAAGAAAAATGGGACAGAGACTAACTAGTGGATCACTGAACCCATCTGCTCTTTCCTGGCACACACCTAAACTGTATCTCCCTGCCTCATCCTATCCAGAAGGAGCCCGTGGAAGGTAGAAGGGAGGGACAATCTTGGCCACAAGAGTAAAGGCAGACTGCTGCCTTCTCTTCATTCCCCTTCTTTTCCTTTGTGTCTCCCGGCTGGTTGTCCCAGGATGCCCAGGAAGCCACGAAGATGGGAGAGGGTCTGGGTGTAAGGTGTCTGGGTATCTCACAGTACTTGGGGAAGCGCCCAGAAGGCCCACATGACTCAGACCATCTGCACAGGACTTGGTAGAAGCAAAAATAACCTTTGTTTCCCACGGCTGGGATTGGGGCTGTTTGTTACAGCAGCGAGGCGGGCCTGACTAATCTATCAGGTAGACAAGTGTTTTCAACGTAGTCCACTTCAGAGTTCTTTTCCAACTCCCGTCCAGCTGACAAATGCGTTCTCTTTGTAAGTAGGGACAAGCTTTTGGTACAGATTTAGCCCTGGTCTTTTAACCCAGCTCAGGTTCTTTCATGATCTTACCAAAACCACAATTTCCTTCATATGCTCAAACTCCTCGGGGTGCAGAAAGGCAGTGAACTCCTCCCGAGTAGCTGTCTGGTCACCGTTGAGGTCTGCGGCCTTGAACCTTCTCTCATCACGTGGCAGCATCTTTTTAAAGGTGTGATGATCTGAAGTATCCTGAAACTCTGCGGGATTTCCTGCAGAATGTGTGTAGAAAATGTCTGAGCTGGGCTGCTACGGAAAGCATTTCCTTTCAGATCACTCATCCTTCATGCTCAAATGGTACACACAGGACAAAAGGTCCCAAATCCACTGAGTTCTTTGAAACATTTCAGAATGCCTTTAGTATCTGTCCCCTCATTCCCTCCCCCGCAATAATCCAGGCCCTAACAGTTTATTGGGGGCATTACAGCACGTGGTTAAGAGTGCTGGCTTTAGGCCATATGGTCAAACTTTTCTTGGCAGAACCCTGCTTTCATTATCATTGTTTGATCTAGAACATACACAGGCTCCCCAGTACCCACGAAATTCTGTCTAAATGTTTCTGTCTGGCTCTTAAGATCTCCCTTAACCTAGCCATTTGTGTGTGGATCTCCGGCTCTCCTCAGATCTATCTCCTAGCTCTCTCTCCCATGCACCCAGTGGGGCCGCACACTGTGCCTGCACACATCCCTCTATCATTTCCCACAAACAAGCATGTCTTCTATCCAAACCCTGTCCACTACTGAATACACTCCTGTCCCTTTGCTTCTCCAGCTGACCCACCTTCCCCTCTTGTCTCTCTTCAAATATATATCCATTCTTCAAGGCCTAACTCCTAGGCCACCCTCCTCCAGGAAGCCTTCCCTGGCGGCTCCAGCCATCTTTGGTATCTGAAACTAGGCAGCATTTTGAAACTGTCCCACAGATATGCTTCATCTTTACTCTGTTCTCTTTGTTCTTTATGCCTCCGAGATCATAAGCTCAGATTGGGCAGCAACCTAAGTCACATCTCACGACCCTGAAATGATGGCCTGAACCGGAGTCAAGATTTGGATGCTTAACCAAGTAAGCCACTCAGGCTAAGTCACTTGTTATTGGGCCCTGGACTCCTCCTACTACTCACCACCTACAGCTTCAGTCAGAGTAAGCAGCTCTGTACATTCTTAGTAAGCAGCGGAGGGTGCTACACAAGAAGGTTCTGCTTAGGGGGTTGTGACATCTCCCCGAGGTAACAGATGTGTCGAGAGAGGGGACAGGCTCGGGCAGGGAGCTTGTTCTGAGGGCCCCAGCTGTGCAAGAACTCGGGCAGCACCTCTTACCTAGGTAGTAACCATAGGTGGCTTGTTTGTATTCTTCCCAGGAAATCTTATCATCTTTGTCCCGATCATAATCCTTCCAAACTTTGGCAACATTATCATAGATGTATCTTTTCTGTACTCGTTTGATCCAGGTTTTCAGCTCCTCAGTGGTAACAAAGCTGTCCCCATCACTGTCAATCCGATCAACAATCTTCCTGTAGTTAAAAAAAAAAAGCCAACACCAAACCCACAAGTCTATTATCAAGACTTAACACGATCCTGATCCAGAAAAAGACCAAACACCATAGAATTTAAAATGCATAAAACAACTGAAATAAAATCAATGATCTGATCATGCTGGGAGGTATCTTAAAGTTTATCTTTTCTGAAGATAATATGCCTCTCCCGACCCAGTGCCAATGGCAGACACGACCAGGGTGGGTCATGCCCTCTGACCTGAGAAACCCAGATGTGCCTAAGAATCCTTCTCAACACAGTGCCCTGCATCTGGACAACTGGTCAGAGCTGATTTGTAAGATGAAACCTAGCAGTGTTCTCCAGGTGCATTCTGACTCCCTTGCTTTAGAGTGATGGCACCGAGGCTGAGGGAAATGAGATGACTTTTCCGAGATCACACAGCTAGTATGTGCTATGACCGGGTATCCGGGCTCTAGGGCCAGTGCAAAACAACAACAACAACAACTTGAAGCTTAAAGCAGAAGGAGACCAGACCTTGTCAGTCAAAGCCTAAGACGTCAGGGGAGAAAGAGCGCTCACGGCACGGAAACTATTCAAGAAACTTGACCCGTTGAGCACCTGCAGGAGCCCACACCTCTGTCTTCGGGCGCAGAAGCCTCGATCCAGTGGCGCCTCCTGTTCCACAGCTGGCCCCCAGTCCAGCGACTGCCCGCGCAACTCTACTGAGGTACCCCTCAGAGCAAATTTCAGGTCGGGAACTCCCCAGTGTCCACCTCTAGGCCCGAAGGTCCCAAGCGAAGGAAGCTGTCCCTGTGGGGAACTTCAAGGACACCCACAAGCTATTTCTAATGCTTAAAAAAGTCTGACTCTAGTAGTCCATTCACCTGGGATGGGGTCACCCAGACTAATTAGCGATTTGGTTCTTAGCTTTGCGCTGCAGCCTGTCACCTCACTGGTAAAACTTTCTTACTGTCGACTGAAGTCCTGAGAGCTACTCTTTGATTAATTAGAAATGGGGGATGAATTCATTAGTACGCGCAAAGTCTCCATCGCCTACCCGAGTCTGGGTAGTGGAGCTGCTCCTCTTAACTCAGGAAAACGTAAGCACTCCCAACAGCTTCCGGTGTCCCCTCCTCGGCGGCCATTTTAACAGGTCTCAGGACTGACAGACAAAGCCTCGAGGCTTCCTTCCAGGGAATCACAGCCCCTCGGGGTCTCAGTTTCCCTGACTATAGATTGGAACACCTGCTTCGCAAGCCATGTTGTGGCGAAGAAAGGAGAGAATGTGTGCCTGGCCTCACTAAGGACAGTCGTCTAGATCACAGGCGGATAGAGAACTCAACCGACACCCAGCCAGGAACAGAGCGAGCAGAGACCCCCGGCAGGGCCTCGGGCAAACCTGGAGATGTGCTGCCGCCACCTGCAAGGCTGCCCATCTCCGCTCCAGACGCTGCCTAACACGTGGGAATAAAAGTCGACCGTGTCAAGAGAAACTGGAAATCAGGGTCTATATACGACATCACTTGGATAGTACTTTACGTTTTCTCCAAGACCGTGCCGCGTGTCTGTGACTGCATGTGGCCCGTGGGCCTCCACTTTGCAGCTCCCCGGCCTACGTGTCTCCAGTGGCTTTAGGACAGTCCCCTCTTCAGAATCTAACATCAGGCAGTGATTGCCTGGATCCAGCCACACTCCCCCCTCAGCAGCCCAAGCTTGGTGGGGGCAGGGGGGACAGGGAGGCGGCTGTTCCCGCTCCAGACTATCCCAGACGGCACCCACCGCTCCCAAGCCCTCCCCTCTAGCCTAGATTTACCTGACGGATGAGTGGTGTGTCCAGTCCCCATCCGGTGGTTCAGGCCGCAGACCAGCTGTCCCGGGTTCCCCTCCTCTTCCCCAACCCCACGCTAAGCCAAGAGCAAGCACGCACAGTTCTACCTCCCACATGTGTCTGGATTCACCCTCTCCTGCCCTCGGGACCAGCTGGGCCTGCTTCAGGCCCTCATGGCCACTCCCCTGTCCCTGGTTTCTCCATCCGTGCCTCGGTCATGTTCTCTGTCCTGCTGGTCTCACATTCCTAACAAGTTTTGGGGATGCTGACGTTCTGATCGTGTACAGAGTAACGTCCAGTCTCCACCTCACAGAGATCCTTTCTGCTCTGCCCTGTCCCTTTACTGTCCCACCACTCCTCACCCCCAGAACAGGTCTCAACACCTTTGCAAGCAGGTTGTTTTTGCTTCGGGAGAGCCTTGCTCTGCTGGGACCCCCGGCAGGCTCCGAGCCATCCCGCTGGTTCTGATCAGATGGCGTCCCCAGGCCCCTAGACCCCTCTGGAACCTGCAGCCCTAGGGGCTCCTTCTCCCGATTGTGGTCAGATTGTGGTTACCGTGGTCAGATTGTGGTTACCGTGATTTGTATGCGGCACCATTACAGCAGTTACGCGCGGAGTCTGCTTGTGTCTCTCTCCTCTAGTCCTGACAGTAAGGTCTTGGAGGCCTAGCACACAGGGTCTTGACTTTGTATCTGCCCGGTACCTAACACGGTGCCTGGCACACAGCAGCCGTCCATACGTTTGCTGCATGACTAAATGAGTGACGTGGGGGGTATGCACACAGGGACCAAATGCAGACCGACCACCTGCACTAGTTCTCGCCACTAGGCTTGAAGGCACTAAAACTGGAAGCTGTTAGGACAGCAAACTATAGAGTTCCCTACTCCACACCCCAAAACCTGTCCTCCTGCTCTCTGGTGGCAGTGCTGCAAATGGCAGCCTCTCAGGGTCCCAGAAGAAATCAGTTACCAAGTGCTTTAAAGCAATACAATAGACCGAACCCATCAATGGCCCCCATTGTTAAGCGCCAGACAAGAAGAAAAACTACTTCTCTGCAAAATAGAAGGTGATTGTTTGGGGATGACTTTGAAGTTCAAAGATCTTTTTATCTTAGAAGGCAGCTGGTGCACCTACACAATAGGTATAATTTAGCCTCCTATTTTAACCAAGCACATTGGCCTTTGGTGGCTGTGTTCTTTTTCATGTAGCAGGACAAGAAGGTCCTCTACTCCCAGGAAGCAAGTTCCAGGAGGCCTGGTGCCCAGTAGGCCAGGCTAACCGAGCCCCCACCCCACACCAACACACACACCAGAGCAGCCCAGCCTCCACCTGGGACCAGGTCTTGGGGCTGATTGCCCTGTGGAAGGGTTCCCAGATACCTTTGCACAAGCCCAACGGTATCCCCAGGGGACCTAGAGAGAGACTGCAGTAATGTACCAAAGTTTTGTTTTCCAGGTTTGGCTCCTGATTCAACTGCCTTCACCAGTGAAATCCACAATCTGCCACCACACCCTCCAGCTTTTTGCCCTCTTGCCAAAAGACTGGGTACCTCCGCAGACAACTGCGGGAAACATAAACTGGGGGACCAGTTTCCACTCTCACGTCCCACTCCCTATCCCCTAATGCCCCTCTTCTCTTGACAGGATCTTTATACCCCTATTTCTGCTATTCCTACTATTAGCTGGATGGCCAGAACACCTCTGCCCCCGCCCAGGAACTCCGGCCAGGAATCAAGCCTCTCGTTCATCTGCCCCTAAATCTTTTATCCATTTCTGTTCCTCCTGGAGACCTTCTTAGCAGTGCCACAAACCCTAAACCCCGGGGAATGTGGGGGAGAAGAGGGAAACTGGGAGGGTGGAGAAGAGCTCATGCCACTTAAAAGCCACGGTGCACAAACTCTTTTGTACACCCTCCGCCCTCCCTTCTGATGCAACCGAGGGTAGGGGGCGGGCCCTGACCGCCTTGGCTCCCGCGGCCGCTGCCACGTTCTTGCCTCCCCGCGGGAAGCCACCCCGGCCCCGGCGCGGTGGCGGTCTCCACGCCGCGGTCCCGGCACCCCCGGGCAACTCCGCGCGAGCCCGCCGGCCGTGCCCACCTGTCTCCGCCCTCCGACCGCGCACCCGATTTCGCTTTCGCTTTGCGGCGCGAGTCCCGCGTGGCGGCCCCCCCGGTGTCCCCGCGGGCACCTGCGACGCCCCCGAGCGCGGCCCGGACCGCGGCCTCACCCCAGCCTCTCCTTGCTCTCCTCCGAGGTGAGCTGGTCGAAGGTCTTGGAGTCCTCTTTGCCCAGGAAGGCCTCGTGGTCGTACTGGAAGCTCTGGTTGTCCTCGGGCGGCCGCTCGCCCAGCTCCGAGTCGGGCCGCACCACGCGCTCCTTGCGCACGGTGGGCTTGGCTCGCAGCGCCCCGGGCGCCAGCGCCAGCGCCAGCAGCAGCCCCAGGGCGAGCCCCAGGAGGCGGTCGCGGCCGCCACGCGCCATCGTCAGGGCAGGAGAGCGGCCCGCGGGGAGGCACCGAGCGAGCGAGGAGGACGGCGACTCGGAGTGGGGGCTCCCAGCGCGGCGGCGGCGGCAGGGGAGGGGACGGGCCCGCCCCGCGCCGGAGAGAAGGGGCGCGCCCCGGGCCGCGGGCAGGGAAGCTTCGGGCAGCCCGGCTCACGCGCCCATTGGCCGCCGGGCTGCGGGGCGAGGCCGGGGCAGCCGAGCCACGTCGCCAGCCCGGGTGGTGGGCGCGTGGCTCGGGTTTCGCCTCGGCCCCTCCCAGCGATCTGGTTGCGAGGGGCGGGCCCAGGCGTACTGGCTGGGGACTGGAGGGCTCTTGGGAAGACGGGCAAGAAGTTCTTTGTCAAGCAACAGATGTTTGGGATAAAATTCCCTCTCTTCTCCCAGTTCCGGAGAATGAACGGAGGGAGGGAGGGAGGCGCTGCCCCTCCCCAACTTCCAGCGGGGCGCCCGAATCCCAGCCCTGGACCCCGTCCCAAGATTTGCTCCTACACCAAATTCAACCCCACTTACCCAAACTTGGGAGTCTGGTTACAAACACAAGAGACTGGAAAGAAACCAGGGTGGTCGAGGTCCCCTAGAAACAAGGGTAGCAAACCCAAGTGTCTGAGAAGGGCCAAGCAAGTGGCTTCAGTATGACGGGGGCCAACTAAACTGAGCTGTCCTGCGCGTTCCAGCTGCCACGAGTACAAGGCCCCAAACTGGGAGATAGTTCCGCTTCCCAAAAGAAATCAGAATTTCAGATGTCCGATGTTTTCACTTCTGAACGATGGCAACTCATTTTACAAAACACTGAGTGATTTAAACAAATCTTGTCTGTACATTAAATGCAGAGTAATGCTACCGACATTGAGAAGCTCTGCAGAACTTTGTGTAATCATGGAAATGCTCTCCATCTGGGCTGTCCCGTGGTGGTTATTGAGCACTTTTTATGTAGCTACTGTTACTAAGGCTTTGAAATTTTAATTTAAATTTAGACTTAAATAGCTACATACGGCCAGTGGCTGCTATATCGGACCATTTGGGTCTAGGGCAATGATTCTGAGTCGCAGCCTTTTGAGACTCATTGAAATCCATGGGCCTCCTTCCAGAAAAATGCACATACAGCTATTGGCAAGAATGGTTGATAAAAGTGTCAGGAGATTCATCGATCTTCTGAAGCCCTACTGATGAGCCTCAGGTGAAGCATCCCTAGAAAACTAAAGGTGTGGTTGAAGAGAGGAGAGATCTTTTCCTTTATCTTGTTGGGTCCCCCATCCTGACCACCTAGAAAGAGCTGCCTCTTGCAACAAGGATACCAGGACATTATCAACATAGATCCAAATACTGGTTTTATGAGGGCTTCTTTTGTTCTTTTTTTTTTTTTTTTAAGATTTATTTATTTATTTATTTATTTGACAGACAGAGATCACAAGTAGGCAGAGAGGCAGGCAGAGAGAGAGGGAAGCAAGCTCCCTGCTGAGCAGAGAGCCCAATTCGGGGCTCAATCCCAGGGCCCTGGGATCATGACTTGAGCCGAAGGCAGAGGCTTTAACCCACTGAGCCACCCAGGCACCCCTGAAGATGTCTTTCAATCAATGAATAATTCGTGTGTGCCAATCATGGCCTAAGCTCTAGACAGGATGTTGAGGATACAATGGGGGACAAGGCAGTCACGGTCCCTGCAGAGCTTAGTGTTTTGTAGACCACTCAGTAAACTAAGCACCTGCTAAATGACAGGGCTGTGATGGCTACTGGTTTACTGAGTAGCAAATCAGCGTGACAGGTGCTGAGGGAGGAAGGCATTCGGTGTTATGGGGGTAATCAGAGAGTCAAGACCCAGCTTTGGGGATCCACTGAGGAAGGCCTCCCAAAGAAAGGGACATCTAAAGAGAGACTGAAGGTGAGTAAGCTAAGTCAGACAGCAGAGGTGTGGGTATATGCGTGGAGGACAAGGTCATGTGTGACCTGGCACAGAGCGGTGGGGTTTGAGGTCATATCCTTGTGACCCCATTACATTCCCACCTGTCTGCAGTGACATGTGGGCATGTAGTCCTTGGTGCCTCACCAAACCTGAGCTGACTTCTTGTGGGGCAGGAAGCATGGTGCTAGAGAACACACATGCTTCCCACAGTCAGTTTAGAGGCTTGACTTTCTAGCAATAGAGAGACATTACATACTCTTAAATACTTTGGGTGTAGAGGAGCTCCCTACTAAAATGCGAGGGCCCTGAGGTGGGTGGCTTTGTCCCTTCAGTACTCATCACACAAGCAGAATGTGAATTTGGTTGGGGGGTGGGAAGAAGGAGTTGGAGGAGGCCCAGAAAGAGATCAAGGCTAAAGAGGAGGAGGATTAGGAATGGACTAGGGAAGTGGGTGGAGATTGGAGACAGTCTCTGCTTTGCTTATTCACAACTTTGCCACAGGCAGGCCTGGGCCCCTGGGATTGATCCAGACTCTCAGGACTGAGGATGGCACATTGTTTGCCCTGTTCTAGTTGGCTTTCTGCCAGACACTAGTGGTTTCCAATAGTTAGACTGTTCCAGAGGTAGTCTTGGCTCCTGTGGGAATTACCAGAGAATTCCACTGCTGTGAGTCTGGAAGAGTTTATATAATTTCCCCTGGGATGGCAGACACTTTTTTTTTGTTTCTTCTGGTGGAAGCTAAAATGTCAAAATACCCCCGCCCCGGTTTTTAAAGTACCTTGCTTATTTGGAGTTTAAGTTTTCTTTACCATTTCAAAAATGGTAAAGAATTGGGTTGGGGGGGGGGTGGAAAGAAGGAATAATTTACCTTATTTAAAGTAAAAAATAATTTACTTTATTTAAAGTAAAAAATCCAACGAAACAGTTCACCTACATTAAGCCCCACGTCAGGCATCCCAACTTTTAAGACATACGCTTGAGAGACAAGCCTACAAATCGTTAACTTTGAAAACCAACGAAGCTCATATCCCAAGCCCCACAAGCCTGTAGGGAGCCCAAGAACCACTGTTAAAGGCCTGGAGGGTTCAAGCTCATCAGCTTCCGGGCCCAGCTCTGGGATGGTTGATGCACCCAGACTTAACGTGAGGGAGGTTCACCTCTTTATATGAAGGCATCTGCCAGAGTCCCAGTATCTCTTGGAAGTGAGCTTTTACACACACGAGGCCCTGATTTTTGCTGCTGTGGCCTCAGGAGTCTCTTCATCACTTGGCTCTGGAGAGCAGCTTGCACTCCCTGTCCTGTGGGACTCTAATAATTGGTGTCACCCAGAAAGGAGCTCATAGTTGTTTCTGGTGCCCTGAGTTTTGTGGCAGCAGCCAGGGGTGCCTCTACATCGCTGGGCTCTGGTGTCCAGTAGGACTTATATTGCTGGGTGCACAGGATTATAACCAAAGGTAGCAGAGTTCCTAAACGGCTACCACCCCTGGGGCCCGGCAAGACCCAGGAGCTCAGTCTTTCTGGGAAAGAGACCTATCTGCTGATCATCATTAGGCTGAGACTTGAGGAGCAGGCTTCTAATTAAACACGCATCTAGGGGCTGACTGCAATCCTCTCCAGAGATGTTGGAGGGCAGGCTCTACCTTTAGGCTCCCTCTCTGCTGCAGTCCAGAGCACCAGTGTCTCCTTGAGGGTACCTGCGTCTGGTGCCCATTTGGGTGGCTGCTGCCAGGGGTCCCTTTACCTTGCTTGGCTCTGGAGGCCACTGGGACCTATGTTTGTGATCCCACAGGGCTATATGTATTTGCATAATTGTAAAAACTGATGCCTGAGGGTCTGGCTTCCAGTAAGTCTGAATCTGACTGCTGAGATCCTCCCCTTTGGGACACTTCAAGTCTTGGTACATCCTCAACTACTGGGAGCCATTAAACCTGTAATCGGCTGTGTGGGCAATCACCAAGGATTGAGAGACAACAAAGAGATGAGGCAGGGTTGAGTGACAAGTTTCATCCCCTACACAAGGCCACTCCTTCAAGACTACAAGAAGGCACAGTTTCATCTACTATATAGAAACCAACACAGAGAGTCAAACAAAATGAAAACAAACAAAACAGAGGAATATGTTCCAAAGGGAAGAACAAAATAAAACCTCAGAAAAAGCCTTAGTGAAATGGAGATAAGTAATTTATGCTCATCTCTGATAAAGAATTCAAACTAATGGTCACAGAGATGCTCACCAGATGAGGGGAGAATGGATGATCACGGTGAGAACTTCAACAAAGAGATGGAAAATAAGAAAGTACCAAACAGAAGTCACAGAGCTGAAGAATACAATAACGTAACTGACATATACACCAACAAGGTATGTGACAGCTGACCATATGAAGCAGAAGAAAGGATCAGTCAACTCAAAGATGAGTGGAACTCACTCAAACAGAGCAGAAAAAAAAAAAAAGTGAAAAAGAGTGGAGATCCCTTAAGGTATAACATCAAATGGACTAACATTCTCATCATCAGTCTCCCAGATGGAGAAAAGAGAGAGAAAGGGGGCAGAAATTTTATTTGAAGAAATAATAGTTGAAACTTCTTTACTTGGGGAAGGAAATAGAAATCTAGATCATGGAGCCCAGAGAGTTCCAGATAAGAGGACTGCAGAGAGACCCACACCAAGACACAATCAAAATGTCAGAAGTTAAAGACATGAAGACAATAGAGCCCCAGGAGGAAAAAGAAAAAAAAAAAAAGTGCTACAAGGGAATCTTCCCAAGATCATCAGCAGACTTTACAGCAGAAATTTTGCAGGCCAGAATAAAGTGGCATGATATAATCAAAGTACTGAAAGAAGGAAAGCTTCCAAACAAGAATACTCTGCCTAGAAAAGTTATCATTCAGCAGTGAAGGAGAAATAAAGTGTTCTCCAGAAAGCAAAAACTAAAAAAAATAAAATAAAGTAAAATAAAAAATAACAACAACGACAAAAGCAAAAGCTAAAGGAGCTCACCAATAAACTGGCCTTATGAGAAATGTTAAAGGGCTCTCCTTAAGCTGAAAAGAAAGGGTGCAAATTAGTAATAAGAACACACATGAAATTGCAAGCCAGCTACTTTACCAGAGACAACCAGGAAAAGACAGCTAAGAAGAGCTCACCTGGGGTCAGAGCATACCTCAAACATGGATCTCAAGAAACTACCCCTACAAAAGATTATGAGTTTAATGGGATCAGACTGGGGAGCTGTCTTTGCCCTAGGACATTATCTAAAACCATAGAGTAATTAACTGGCAATTCATGGTGCCTAAAGTTGGTTGCAGCGTAGGGAATCGTCAGAGAGCTCTGCTTAGAGACTGTCGTTCCAGGGTGACCACGTGCTTGTCCAAGGCAGCACCTCCCAGGGAGCAACACCAGAGGCTTCACAATGTGGGGAAAGAGATTTCCCTAAGAGTCCAGCTAGCAGATAAACAAGCCAACAACAACAGAAGACCTGGAGGAAGAAGGCCAGGATCTAGAGTTGTTACAGTGTGTTATCTACAATCATCCAGTTTCCAAAAAAATGACAAGACTTGCAAAAAAATATGAAAATATGACTCACATACAGGAAAAGAAGTAGAGGTGACAGAAAGTGTCAGTGAAAGAAACCAGATCCTACAGCCAACCAGCCGGGGGTCCTGTAACCGGCAAAGCTACCTTTCATAAGTAGTAATGAAATAAGGACATTCCCAGATAAATAAAACCAGAGACTTCATTGCCATAAACCCATCTCACAAGAAGTATAAATCTTCTTCAGGCAGAAAATAAATGACCTAAGAAAACAATTCAAATACACACACATGCACCTGCACACACACAAGCACCAGTAAAGATACTATAATCATAAAAGGCAATGTAAATGCCTATTTGTTCTCCCCATACTGATTTTAAAATGTGTGTGTAAGAGCGCCTGGGTGGCTCAGTCAGTTAAGCGTGTGCCTTCAGCTCAGGCCATGATCTTGGGATCCTGGGATCAAGCCCGACGTGGGGCTGCCTGCTCGGAGGGTTGAGGGGGGAAACTGCTTCTCCCTCTTCCTCTGCCTCTCCCCCTCTCATGCTCCCTCTCACTCACTCTCTCTCTCTCTCTCTCTCAAATAAATAAATAAAATCTTTTTTTAAAAAGGTACATATAAAATAAGTATATAGTTGTATTGTTACACCTATAACATATAGATATGTAATATACTTGGCAATAATAGTATACAGGAAGTGAGTAGGAACAAAGCTATATTGGACTGTATTAGACCAGATGACAACTCAGATAAAGTTGAATCCACAGGACAAATGAAAAGAACCAGAAATGGCAAATACAAGGTAAATATAACAAAAGCTATAAATATATTTTTGCTTTATTTTCTTTTATCAGCTCCTTTAAGAGACATTGAATTATATAAAGTAATAATTATAGCAATGTACTATTGGGTTTGTAACATATCTATAGATGTAATATGTGTAAAAATAATAGCACAAGGGGGAGAAGAGAATAGTTACAGAGAATGGACATTTCTATATTTCATTATAATTAAGTTTTTATATCTAAAGTAGATTCTAATGAGTTAAGACGTACAGCATAAGCCTTGGTGCAAGGACTAAAGAAATAACTAAAAAAATACACAGTGAAAAAAATCACTAAGGGACTGAAAATACAACATTAGAAAACATCCACTTAATGCCAAAGAAAGCAGGAAAGGAGGACTAGAGACACAAAAAAGGCAGAAGGAAAATGTCACCAGCTGGGAATCTGGCTGAGCACATAGAAACCAAAGGAGACAAAAATGGTCTCTGAAAGAGTAAATATATAAGACCTTTTCTTATTATTATTTAAAACATTAAAAAATGTAACTGACTTCTCAAGCAAAGACAGTAACGTTGTATTGTGGGGCTGATAATGTATGCATAAATACAACACATAATGACAACTGCATGTAGGATACAGGCCATGAGGAGAGAAATGGATGTCCACTGTTTTAAGGTTCTTATATTACACTTGAAGTGGTGAAATATCACTTGATGGTAGACCATGATATATTAAAGAGTATGCTGTAAGGGTCAATTCCGGTGGGCTAGGAATTAATCTGAGCCATTTTGCTAAAGTTTCTGCATAGTAAAGGCATGACCCCTAGTAAAGGAATGAAACATACCCATTCATAGTATTGCCTTGAAACCTAGGGTCCAAGAAATTTGGGGGCGATTTTTACATCTTTCCAGCATCATTTATTGAGACTACTGGAGGAGTCTATTGCCGCGTAGCAAGAATATGACTACATGACTGGACAAGGTGCCATTTGGGGCTACTTGGTTCTGAGATGTTCTGTATACACAACAGTGGTTCCTGATCCAAGACATACATTTCATTTGGCCATGGCCCTTATAGAAAAGGGAGGCAATAGAGGACTCCTTCTGACATTTCCAGACACCCCCCCGTTTTGAGATAGCCTTTGGTTGTGATGCATATTTTTAATTTAATGCTGTTATGTATTTATTATGATGTTTTATACCTTTTTCTATAGCTTTGTAAGCATGGCCATTTTGAGTCCCACAAGTCTTAATCTTTAGCAATTGACTCTTCAACTTCCATACTCTAAACCCTAAAGCAACACAAAACTATCAAAGCAAAGAGTTAAATGAGCCAACAAAATTTGTAGAATGGAATCATAAAAAGTACTCAATTAATCCCAAAGCAGGCTGATAAAAGAAAAAAAAAAAAGAACCCAGAACAGAGGAGACAAAAAGAAACAAATAGATGATAGACTCAAACGTCACCATGTTAATGGTCATATTAAAGATAATTTGTATAAAAACTGCAGTCTAAAATACAGAGATTGTCAAATTGTGTAAAAAAACAATACCCACCTATATGCTGCCTATAGGAAATGCATCTTAAATGTAAAGACACAAATGGGTTAAAAGGATAGAAAAATAGACCACGCTGACACTAAGCAAGAGAATGTTGGAGTGACTATATTTATATCAGATAAAGTATATGTCAGAGCAAAGAAATTACCAAGAGTAAAGAAGGTCATTTCACAATCACATAGGGGTCACTTAATCAAACGAGTATAACAATAACAAATGAGTATAACAAATGTTCATGCACATAATAGCAAAACTTTAAAATAAATGGAGAAGAAAAAAACAACAAAGAGAAGTAGACAAATACACAATTATAGCCAGAGATTTTTAGAAAATGCTCCCTCCACAGCTAATGGAACTAATAGCAAATCAGCATAAATATAGTAGACTTGAACACCTCTAGCAATGCTTACCCAGATTGACGGCTTGAAAAAACTTCCACCCGGCAACAGCGGGATACACATTGTTCTCAAGTGTACTGAATTTACCAAGATAGAACATTCTGTGGCTCATAAAACAAGTCTCAGTACGTTTAAATGGATTCAAGTAATATGAAGTGTATCCTTCAGGTGGAGGAACCTGTTACTACCAACTGTTGGATTTCATGGTCAAAGCCAAACTGGCCAATGAAAGGGCTAGCCTCAGGCAGCAAAAACTCAGCCAGTCTCATGACTTCCAGTTTCAGCTTCAACAAACAAAGAGCTTAGAGGTTGTCACTCCTGACTTTAAAACAAGGAAAAAAGCTGAACAAACTGGGAACCAGTGACTTTTCTTGATCCCACCAGAAAACTGAGATTGCAGGACAAACCAGCATGCTCCAATCTGGACAGATAGGTGATCGCAGAGCCCCGAGCACCAAGGTCAGCTTACCTGGAGCAGAAGCTGCTGGAACCCCAAACTGATAGGAACACTCAGATGGCAATTTTGATGAGTTGCTGGAGGCAATGTGTGGACTAAGGGAGAATGAGACTGTCCCGGGTGCTGGGGTCATGAGGTCAGGGTCAGGCTTTTACGGGTTTCACCTCCATGAACCCCACTAGGTTCTCATGCGGAAGGGTCAAGAGAAAAATCACCTTCTGTCTCTGGCAGGTAGAAGGGGGAAAGCAGCCATTCTGAACCCAGTAACCATGACGCCGAGTGTTCTCCATTACAAAAAACTAGTCTCCAGTGAAAAAGACTTTCCAGAGCCTTGTCTCAGCTGGGGGAAGGGCACTTCATGGTCTCCATCCCTCCAGTTAATGATGACTGTGTCAGGAAGGGTAGATTCAAGCTTTTGTCCTCAGGTTTGGTAGAGGGATTAGAAAAGCGTGTTCTGCTACTGCACTCCTTAGTGAATCTCGAAAGAAGCGAGGTTTCCAAGTTTCCTGCACCCAATGCTATAGAACACGTAACACGTGTTTTTACAGAATAACTGTAAATGCAGATAAATAAAAAATGAAAAACACCCCAAATTCCACCACCCAGAGATTACCATGTCAGCGTCTTGTTGTATATCAGACCTGATACTTTCATTTGCAAGTGCAGACATGTATGTTTTATGAAAATGGTGTCCTATTCTATACAATGTTTTGCATTCCTTCTGAAATGTATCCATCTATTGTGAGCATTTCAAGTCAGTATACATCTATACAACGTTCCTAATGGCTGCGTGATATCCTACCATCCTTCTTTTGTTGGATCTACTACAATTGCTTCAGAGAGCCACGGACACAATAATGCTCTGTAGCAACCACAAAATCGCAGTGGCACACAAGAATAAGCATTTATTCCGTTTACAAGATTGCAGGCGTTCAGCTGATCCTGGCTTACTCATACCTTGGCAGTCAGCTAGCTGCCTGTGGGCTGAGCAGTCCTCATTTAGACTTGTTCCTGTGTCCGAGACCGACTGGCTACTGGCTTCTTTAGGAGGCTCACGGCTGGGACAACCGGGGCGATTCTGCCCTGTTCCAGGTGAGTGATCCTCCAGGAGGCTAGCCCCAGCGTGTTCTCATGGCTATTCAGAGGAGCCACAGCCAAGTGGAAATGGGCAAACACTTTTGTAAGCCTCTGTTTGTGGCATATTTGCTCTCATCCTGGTGGCCAAAGCGAACCACGTGGCCAACTGCACAGAGTAGAAGGGCTCAGCACAATTATGGACAAATGGTGTGAATCCAGGGAAGGGTGAAGAATTGGGGACTTTTAAAAAAAAATTTTTTTTTAATTTATTTATTTGTCAGAGAGAGAGGGAGAGAGAGAGAGTGAGCACAGGCAGACAGAGTGGCAGGCAGAGGCAGAGGGAGAAGCAGGCTCCCTGCCAAGCAAGGAGCCCGATGTGGGACTCGATCCCAGGACGCTGGGATCATGACCTGAGCCGAAGGCAGCCGCTTAAGGGGACTTTTTTTTTCTTACGGTAAATTCTTATACAAGTATCTTGAGTGTCATGTGTGAAATATAAGAAACAGCACAGAGGATCATAAGGGAAGGGAGAGAAAACGGAATTGCAAGTTATCAGAGAGGGAGACAAACCACGAGAGGCTCTTAACTACGGGAAACAAATTGAGGGTTGCTGGAGGGGAGGAGGGTGGAGGGACGGCATAATTGGGTGACGGGCATTAAGGAGGGGATATGATGATGAGCACTGGGTGTTAAACGCAACTGACAAATGAATGGAACACGACGTCTAAACTAATGGTGTACTATATGTTGGTTAATTGAATTTAAGTAAAAAATAAAATATACTTGCTGCTTAAAAAAACACAAAACCAAAAACAAATGTCTTTGAGTGTTAGCTGATTATTCTGTGGAACAAACCCCTACAAGTAGCATTGCTAGGTATATCCTTTTCTGAAGACTCTGAAGATAAACTACCAGCTTGCTCTCCAGAAGAGGCATGTGGCTTTCCATTCCCATTAATGGCAAGTGACAGTGCAGATTTCTCTATGACTATGATGTATAGAAAAACTGTTGTGCAAACTACAGACATTCTAGGGGTCTGTGGTTGAGTTGTCTGATGTGCCCCAAAGGTTCACAAACATAAACCAGGAGAAATAAGGTCATCTTGGGAGTTGCAGGAGAGGTACCCCAGTGTGGTCCTTTCGAAATGCACGTCCTATTCCTTCCTTAAGAAGTATTGGAAAAACGAATCGAACAAAAAAAAAGAAACACCACAAACAACAACAACAACAAGAGAAGTATTGGAAAGATTCTAGACAATGTGGAGGGCCAGAGAGGGTAAACATAGTTCCTGGTTTTCATGGAACCGTCTTGGTTCACCCAGTTGTCTTGGTTTACCTATTAAGCAAACTCCCCTTTCACTCACAGAAGATTTCCATTTTGGACTACAGATTTTATAATGCCCAGGGAAAAGTCACCTTAACTAAAATCATTCCCTGTGATTTCAAGCTCCTTCCTTCATGGAGTCCGCGATGTTTTAAGTTCTGTTTGGTTATGTGTCAGACATTGTCCTAGGCACTGGTGATCCAGTAGTGAACAAAAACAGACATAGTCCCTGAAATGTTTCAGGGGAGAGCTAGTGATGGTTCAATCACAGAAATCAATGCAGAAGTGCAGCGATGGCGAAGGTTACAAGGGAGAAGGTCATGATTCTAAAAGCATTTATGTAACAGGAAGATTTGATCTTCTTGCAGAAGGCAGGGACGAATCCAAGGGGAAGTAATGCTTTAGCTGAGATTGGAAGGAGACTTTGAATTTGCCCAGGGGGAAGGATCAAGTGAGAGCATGTAAGAAGACTGACAAAAAGGAAGCAGGTACAGACAAGGATGTGAAAGAAGTTTCCTGTAGCTGCAGTGGAGAGGATCAGGGGAACTTGGAGTGAGATCAGAATGGAGACCCCACCCAGCATCCCCTACACCTCTGTTCCTTCCCAACAGAATCCCTATTTTGTTCAGGAATGCAGACAAGCCCCAACACAGTGCTCTGCCTCGGGGGACACTAACTTCACTCCCAGCCTAAGGGAGTGATCCCTTTTCCAGCAATTTGGTTTCCTTACCAGCTTGTGCCCTGATTCTTGCAACTGAGAGGAGAAGGAAAGTTTCCCGTGGACTTCCAAGGAAAGTTACCTTGCTTCTAAGAGTGAGTCAAAAGAAAAGATGGTCCTTAATTGTTCCTCTGAGTTTTGTCAAATCTAGATGGGAAGTGGGGGCAACTGCAGTCCTCTTCTCCTCCTGAAGATGGAGCCGGCTCCAAGGATGGTAGAGTGGACACATGAGAACCTTTCCCCTTGATAAAGGCTGAGGTGCAGAATCAACCAACGTTCCCCAAAGGCCACTCTACCACAGGACTTCCTGTTACATGGGGTATGTAATTGCTGAAATTCCTTATCGTTCAGTTGAGATTGAGTTCAAGTGTCTCTTACTTGTGGTCAAAATGCCGTAGCAAGAAAGAAGAGATAGACCATGTCTCTTATCGATTTTGGAGGTTATGTTAAGAATTGTTTTTTTCTCTGCCTTTATCCCAAGATCAGTTGAAATTCATTAGAGAATTTTAAGCAGAATGCATGATCCA
The DNA here is from genome assembly GCA_004024625.1 of Mellivora capensis. Lineage (NCBI taxonomy): Eukaryota > Metazoa > Chordata > Mammalia > Carnivora > Mustelidae > Mellivora > Mellivora capensis. The sequence goes on from PISX010003539.1 coordinate 37,442, forward strand.
AAGGTTACTTTTGCTGCTGCATGGAGAAATTCTAAAGAGACAGGAGTGGATGCAAGGAGACCAATTAGCAGGCCTTTCCCTTGGGTAGAAAATACAGAGGATCTTTCTCAGCCCTACACAGGGTGGGAAGCTGCAGAATGAACATCATTTAATCAACATCACTAAAATTCAGGTTTTTAAAAGATTTTATTTATTTGTCAGAGAGGCAGTGTGCATGAGCAGGGGGAGAAACAGACAGAGGGAGAAGAAGGAGCCCAACAAGGGACTCAATCCCAGCACCCTGGGATCATGATCTGAGCCGAAGGCAGATGCTTAACCAACTGAGCCACCCAGGCATCCCTAAAATTCAATTTTGATGTTGCTATTTTTAAGAATATCTCAGGGGATAATAAAAGATGCCTATGCAGAATGGCCTCCTCTTAAGGGCCAGCATTTTCAATGAACTCTGCACTGGCTTGCGTTGCCCTGGGTCTCACCCTCTTCAAGGGAGAGCCCTAGAGGTGACATTTGTGAGATGGTAGCCTGGATAGTAGGTGGTGATAATGGAGATGGAGGTGGGGAAGATGGGGCAGAAATATCCTAGAAACAATGTTTTGGTGAAAGGATGAATAGAGCCAATAAAGGAGAGAGAGAGAGAGAGAGAGAGAGACATTGAGGATGCGCCTCAGGATTCTGTGCAAAAAGAGGAAATGGTGGTTCCATTAGGTGATATAGAAAATTCTGGAAGAGGCCCCAATAGGGGGCAGAGGTCCATTTAGAGTTCAGTTAGACATGCTAAGTTGGATGTACTTTTGGATATTCTAGGGGAGGTTTCAAGAAAGCGGGGAATGGTGCTCAGAAGATAGATGGGGCTGGAGTAGTTAACATTCTCATCATGCACATTTTAGGAATTAGTAAAAACTGTGGACAATGAAATGGCTTTGGGAGAGAAGAGACTTAGAAGAGAAGAGGCTTAGGGCCAGGCCTAGAGGACAAGGGCAGAGGAAGATGAGGCATGCAAAGACCATGGAGAGACTTTTGTCAGAGAGGCAGAAAGAGAATAGAAATGTGATGTGTTATGGGAACAAGGGAATACAGTATTTCAAAAAATAGATAGTTCACAATGGTTCTGATAATTGTTGAAAAGTCAAAGAAGTATGACAGCTAGTCTCCCAAGATGGTCCCCCAATGAGTGACGCCTCCTAAAATTCATACCTTTGTGTGGTGTCCTTCACACTGAATGAGGGGTGGCCCAGTTCAACCAATAAAATGCACGGAAGGGGCACTATGTGATTTTTGAGGTTAAGTCCTGTGAATCCTTGCAGTGTCTCTTGAAAGACTTGTTCAGAGGAAGTCCAGTCACCATGTAAGAAGTCTTTTTACTCTTAGACCATCATGTTGTGAAGAAGCCCAAACTAACTGTGAAAATGCCTCATGGAAGGAGACAGGGAGAGAGAGAGAGAGAGACCAAGAAGAGAGAGAGATACCGGCCAGACCCCAGTTAATCTAGCTGTTCCAGCCTGGGAATCAGCCATGTCAGGAAAGAAGCCATCTTGAACGTGAAGATGACTCCAGCCCTTTGAGAGACCCCAAGTGAGAACTGTCCAGCTGTTCTCAGTCAATTCACAAGATCAGGAGAGATAAAAAATAAATTCTTATTTTAAGCTCCTAAATTTTATACTGGAACAAAATAGGAATTGAAAAAAAAAGTCTCTGATTTAGTGGTATAGAGGTCATTACTGTTTCTAGGAGCAACAAGGGCAGAAGCCAGATCTGAGTGGGATAAAAAGTGGGTAGAAGCTAAGAAAAATTAAACAAGTGAAGGAGCTGCTTTTGGTAAATGTTTAACTGTGGATGGGGAGGAAATAGAAAAGTTTATAGTTAGAAGAGGATATGATGTGAAGGAGAGTTTTTCTAAAAGTGGTCTCTACTGTGTCATGTTTAAAAACTCTGACCTCTGAAGTACTTTTACTAAAAATAAGACTGAACCCAAATCTAATGAAATCTTTTGAATTAATTACCAGTTTACCAGAAATGTGGGGGATGCAGACACAAGTTATCAACACTGTAAGGATATGATCAACCAAATCAAGAATTTGAGATAATCTATGTAACAAATGGCCCAAGAAATAAATCTTTAGAAAAAAAATAAAGGCAAGGAGACTGCTATGGTATAAAAACAACTTGAAACATAGCAATGAGATACAATATGGGAATCCTGACTGAATCCTGATTTTGAACAACCCAACTTACAAAGACATCTTGAGAAACTTGGGAAAATGGAATATGGACTGGATATGAGATGATATTAAGGGATCACTGTCCATTATCTAGCTATGATAATGGATGGATGTAATGTTTTTTGAAATGCCCTTTTCATCTGGAGTTGCATCTTGATACCTAAGATTGACTCTAAAATATGTCCATAAACTGGTGACAATTGCTGAGGCTGGATGATGGCTAAGTGGCAGTTCCTTACACTAGTTTCTCTGCTCTTGAATACATTTGAACACTTCTATAATCACAAGTGTTAAAAACTCTACTGAATCATATTCTTCATTCTATTGAGGATTTATGGACAACATAGGATATGTCCTTATTGATGCAATTATTCTCCAAGCAGGATATGGGAGACAACCACGATACTAATTTTTTACTCTAGTGATGCTCTACAATGGGAAAAGAAAGCCAAAGGGAAGGGTTCAGTTAAGAGAAGGTGACTAAAAACACAGGAGAGAGGAGGTGTATGAAAGTGTAAGGTTCTGAGAAGGAGGGGAAAGTGGGATCCAGAGTCAAGGTGAAGGATGGGGCCAGTGGAGACAGGTGTGTGTGTTTGTGTTTGAGTGTGCGTGTGCGTGTATGTGTGTGTGTGTGTGTTGATATCTAGAGGAGGAGAGAATTTTCATTGAGTGGCCTCTAAATCCTTGGAGAATTAGGGATTGAGGTCCAATGCTATAAGGTTGTGGGGTTGGTAATTAGAAAATTATAATTTGCAGAGAATAGAAGAGATTCAACAATATTATTGAGGTGTGTGAAGAGTGAGTTTCCTGGGGAAACAGAGTAGAATTGCAAGGCACAGTAGAATTGCAAGGATGATTAGAATAAAGCAATGGCCCAGACACCCTAAGTTGGAGAAGGGCAATGGAAGGAGAATGCCAATATCCTGAGAGAAAAAAGAAGCCTTGCTAGTCTGACTCCACAAAAATGGTGTTGAAGCATGAACCCACCTTCTGAGATTTGGGCTCAGGAAGTATAGACTAGAGACCATGTATTAATGCAAATGTAGGTAGTTCTTGGACCATGATTGGAGAAACGCCACCCTAGTGGCTGGAAAGGGAGCGAAGCCTGCTTGGGGCCAGAGGTGTGTCATGTACCAGTGGGGCAGCCTGGTGGACAGACGACAGAACCTGGGTCTGCCGGTTGTTTCATGTAGCTTTGTAGCTTTCTTGGCCTGAGGGACTTCAATTTGTCCAGTGGGCTGCCCTTCGCAGAGTTCTGGGAGAGGATCAAACACAGAGATGGGCACTGTTCAAAGTCACCCTGTCTGCATTTGCCCCAGGGGCTTCTCATCTGTGGACCACACAGCTACTGGGGGACTTGTTTGTTGTTTGTTTTTGCAACTTTCAGTTCTAGAAATATAAATGGGCTTTCAGAATCAAACAACCAGCCAACCAACACTGTCGAAATTGGCACATTTGGGCTAATTGTCTTCCTTTTCATTTAGACTTATTTCTCACAGAGTGTGAGGTAACACTTTCACATAAATCTTGGTAATTCCCAGGCATAAAGCAATTGCCCTCATTGCCCAGCAGAACATACTAAAGTGGGTTCATTTGTAGTAAGAACGGGAATAGCAGTTTTTACAGTTTAAGTCCTATAAAAAAAAAACAAAACCTGCGCCCCCCAATCATAATCCACTCATGCTTTAAAAACGCATGTCAAAAATCAAAAGGACTCTGAACGTCTGGAATGTGCTAGGAGGCTGTATTAAGACACATCTGATTAGCCAATTTATTTATTATCTAGAAAAACTTACCTTTCATTTCTCCTCTTTCATAACTTCCTTAACCACAGACCCTGGGAGTCTCCTGGATGTCAAAGAATTAAGCCTGTCTTGAATGAACAGAAGTAACAGGAGTACGGAGAGAATTTCTTTCTCTTCTCCTGGTCTCCATTGAGATTCTCTGATTTGAATTTGCAGTGGCAGAAAAGAAAGGAGAGGCGAGGTGGGTGCTCTGGGAAGGGAGCACAGCCTGAATAAAGACTAGAGGCCAGCAGGTCAAGGGTCCCAGTCTGGACAGCTTGGCTGAAGCAGTACAGAAAGAAGGCGGATTGGTGTGGGGGTGCTGGATTAGAGAGGCTGAGTGGAAGGGCTTTGAGTGGTGCCTGGGGAAATCCTGAGCCATTTAAATGAGCCATTTAAATCTGACAGACAAATTGGTGTTTTAAGAAGATTTACCAGGCAGTGATGTGCAGGATGAGGGTTGGGGGGGCAGCAGGAGGGGGTGGGTAACAAAAACAGAGGCGGGAGGAGAAGGAAGCTAGGAGAAGAAGGATTCTGCTTTGACTAGCAAAGAGTGAGCACCTACTGTGTACCTTACCTGGTGCTGGGCACCGCAGTCAAGCATCCTCTCTCTCAGTGCGCAGAACCAGCATCTGCCCTTTTGTCCAAGCCAGAACCTAGCATCCTTCAGCATACCTTCCTCTCCTTGCCCCACCAAGGCGTCATCAGGCTGTCCTGTCCATGCTGTGCTCCTGCAGGTCTGCTCTCCCTCCTCCCTACTCCCTTTCTCCTGCTTCCTCAGCGGAGTCCCTCCCTCGGCCTTCAGGTCTCCCTGCCTCCCTTTAACTCCTCTGGCTGGCAGCTATTGTGGGTGGGGATAGCCTTCCAAAACAGTCAGGCCACCTCCTCCAACAGAAACCCTTCTGTGGCCTCCCCATTGCCTTCAAGGTTAAGTCCAAACCCTGCAGCAGAACCAGGAGGCCCTTGACTGCTGGGTCCTCCTTAGCTCTCCTTCCTTCCCAGGGGTCTTGCCTCCCCTCCTGGAATCTCAGGATGTGGCCCTGCAAAGACACTTCTTTTGTCTTCCTTGCAGTGATAATAGCTTCCATTCTACCCCCGTCCCCCTGACTTGTTCTTCAACAATTCATTTAGAGACCTTTCCTTCCAGAAGCTCTTTCTGGCCCCCAGGTGCCTCCTGGGTGCTTTTAAAGAACGGTCTCTGGCTATTCTAGGGCTTACCAAAGTGTGCTGTCACTGGCCTCCTCTTCTCTGCATGTGAGCAAGAGGGCAGGGGCGACACCTTCCTCCTTGCCTAGCACCGTCTTGATGCATATAGGGCTCTTAGTAAACAGTCATCAAATGGAAATAGATGAATTTATAGGAACCTAGGTGGCAGGAGGCAGAGGGCATTGGTCCCATTTTACAGATAAAGAAATCGAGGCTCACAGAGTGTTTTAATAATTTGTCAAAGGCTTCTCAGCCTAGCCTAGAATCCACTTCAGGGTTGCTGAGTTCTTACCTAGGGCTTTTTCCTCTTCCTTGCAGGCACAGAACGGAAACCATCAAAGAAAAGCATCCCATCTAGTGCCTTCAAAACTGGCTGATCATTCGGAAAGCCTCCAGGGGGGCCACTGGGGGAATGAGTATGACAACAGATGAAGAGGCTTTGATAGATTAGTAAGGGATTTCATAAGCTGGAGTATTATTAGCTTTGGAGATTGCAAAAGGCTAGGAGTCCAAATGAACAATTTTCCAACATAATTTGAACATTTATTTCACTGAAGTTATTATTCACAACACAAACCCTCCCCGTTTCTGAAAGCCGAAGGATACGGTTGCATGTGTTCGTTGCTGTTTTTATTTTATTTTTTTCCCCTCACGCCAATAAATGCTCTTTGCCTACAGTTTTTTTGTTTTTTTTTTGATTGGGAGAACTGCCATGCAGAATGATAGATATTGTTCATTTAACCCTAGCATTTACTCCCCCTAAACTAGAGCTCTGTTCGTGATTGATCAGACTTCTCCCCCATTTAGCGCCCATGTAAAACATTGCGAAAGATCGGGTCTGCAGCTCGGATAGCATTTTCGCAGCAATCTGTTCTAGCCACAGCAGACACGCCGGGTGCCACGGGGGCTCTTAATGAAACGTCGGGGGATATTAGGGGTTTATGGCCTGGAAAACAGTACAAATCAAAACGCGATGCTTCCTGTTTATCTGTTTAGAACATTTTTATTTTCTAAACCTAGCCATGTTCATCTTTTTCTTCCAGCATTTTGGTTTGGTTCTTTACATATTGATTTTCCCATTGGCTGGCACGCTCCGATGGAGCTGGAGCACTCAGGTGTGCTCTCTGTACCAGCGCCGGCCGGGTGTCAGCACCAGAGGCAGCCTCTGTCCTAGACCCCTCAACTCAAGGGCTGGGAGAAACTACGGCTCACTGATTTAAAAAAAAAAAAAAAAAAAAAAAAAAAAAAAAAAAGATTGCTACCCGTCTTTCTCCCTTTGGGATCTCCCCTTGGACCAGCAGGGTTGACCTTTTATATAAATATTTACATACAAATCTCACCGCAAAGGTAGCACTCTCTTCTTAAATTTTATAAGAAAATGCAGTAGGGTCCCAGCAGGACAAAGTCCGTCACAGATGGTTCTCCCAGGGATCAAACATTTTTTCCTGTGAAGGACCAGATATAAATATCATGGCTTTGTGGGTCACAAGGTCTCTGCCACAGCTGACCACACAGAGCACTAAGTGATGGGTGATGGGCGTGGCAGAGTTCCATTCAGGTAAGACCGTCTTTACACAAAGAGACAGGGACAGGGGGTTTTTGGTTTGTGGGCCAAAGTTTGCTAACCCTTGGTTTAAATGAAAAGACTTTAAAGGGACCATGTACAGCTCCTTATATGGACAAGAGCCTATATGGACAGGATCAAAGGAACAAAAAAAGGGGCACTGGTACCCAGAGATACAGCAGTGGGAGGCTGACCAGGCAAGAAGAGGCATGACCGGCATCCCGGTGAGAATGGGGGCCTGAGAGGCACTAGGGCAGGGAGGGAGCAGGGAAGAAATACCCCCATCTCTTTTTCCTCCCTCTCTCCCTCAGATCACATGCCTGTGCCTCTCACTGTCTGATCCAGTCAGGGCCCACCCAGCAAGCAGCCTGGGGATGAAGTCCCTACAGGGCAGCATTTGAGAAGGGAGAACAGATCAGGAAAGAGGCAGGCACTGGGAGAGGGAGAATGAACAGCATGGCTGATGTCTCTTTGGGGACTAACTTCTTAGCACCCACTCCTTTTGGGATTAAAAGTAAGCTTGCCTGGCCACATTCCTTGACCCTGACCATATTCTAGAGAACTAAGCCTCCCCCTACCGCGCCCACAACTCCAGGTTCAGCATGCCCCTGGTTACAGTGAGAGGTTCAGGGATAAGCGCATGATCTAACTCAGGCTAATGAGACCCAGGCGCAGAACTTTTGTTTGTCTGAACTGTTGGGAAAGATAAGCTTTCTTTTTTTCTGGTGGATCCAAGGCTAGAACTTTGGCAGTCAACCGACCATGTGGTGAGGCCATCACAGGGGAGAGCCTGTACCCAGTAATCATGGGGGAAAGCAGAGTGTCAGAGGGGTATGGGAAAAAACTGAGTCCTATTACAGTCACTGAGCCTGATCAAGCTATTCTTGACACAAACCCTCCATTCTCAGTTGGGTGAGCCAATTCACTCCCCTCTCACCAAGATCCATTTTCTGCTTCTAGCCATTGAAAGAATCCTGGCTAAGAGAGGATTGATCTCTGGAACCAAGGCCTGCCTCCCCATAGCTGTGTGGACGTCATGCAAGGCATGTCTCATCGCCAAAGCATCCAAGCGACAATGATTCTCCTGTGTGCATGAATGTTTTCACGTGTGCCAGCGGTTGCATTCCAGTAATGGCATTTGTTGCTCGCGTGTACGTTTCTCAGACACGAAAATATTTTCTGAATATCCGCATGGCACGGGCCTCATATGTCACACAGACAGCAACCTCCTAGGTAATACATAGGTATCTGGATAACCATAGCAACCCAGCAGTTCTGAGATGTCACAGGGATCGCTGCGGCTCGGGGACGCTGCTGTTCATACACAGCACGCCGGCTCCATGTTTTGCATGTTTTCCACGACTTCTTCTTTGCTTGAAAAGAGGGCTTCTGACCAGGCAGCACCTCCCATTGGTCAGGAATTTCCAAAGTTATGAATTTTACAGACCCGAAAGACGTCCCAAATAGAGAACCAACAAAGTTGCCAACTTAATTTTGCTTGGTTAAGAACGTGTCACAAAAGAGAGAAAGCAAACAAGGGCCATCTACTATTACCATCATTTCATAAGTGAAAGGACATTTTCACACGTCTAACAGAGGAGTCCTTAAACAGAGAGCACAAATGCATGACACCATTGGTGGGAATGCCAACTGGTGCAGCCACCATGGAAAACAATATGGAGGTTCCTCAAACAATTAAAAATAGGAATAGCATATGATCCAACAATTCCACCACAGGGTAATTTACCCGAAGAAAACAAAAACACTGATTTAAAAAGATACATGGATTCCTATCTTTACTGCAGCATTATTTACAATAGGCAATATAGGGAAGCAACCCCATGTTCATTCACAGAGAATGGATAAGGAAGCTGTGGCATATAACAGGGGAATAATACACAGTCATAAAAAAGATGAGGTTTGGGGGCCCCTGGGTGGCTCTGTTGTTAAGTGTCTGCCTTCAGCTCAGGGTTCTGGGATCGAGCCCTGCATTGGGCTCCCTGCTCGGCGGGAAGCCTGCTTCTCCCTCTCCCACTCTCCCTGCTTGTGTTCCCTCTTTTGCTGTGTCTATCAAATACATAAATAAAATCTTAAAAAAAAAAAAAAGTGAGGTCTTTCCGTTGACAACAACATGGATGGACCTAGAGTGCATTATGCTAAGTGAAATAAGTCAGACCGAGAAAGACAAATACAGTCTGATCTCACTCATAGGGGTCTTAAAAAAATTATTTTAAACAATAAATAAACACAAAAGCAAAAAACAGAATTGGACCTTTAAATACAGAGAACAAACTGGTGGATGCCAGAGGGAAGGGGGTTGGGGGATGGGCAAAGTGGGTGAAGGGGAGTGGCAGACGCAGGCTTTGAGTTCGGAATGAGCAAGTGTCAGTAATAAAAGGAGCAGCATAGGGGACAGAGTCGATGGCATTGTAATAGGGCTGTGTGGGGAGCACGGCGTCACGTATAGAGAAACCGAATCCCTATGTTGTGGACCTGGAACTAAGGTGACATCATATCTCAACTCTATTCAAATAAAAATTTTTTTAAAGCGTGAATAAGGGGATGCTGCCTCTGGAAGGACCCTTATGCCCAACCAGGCCCCTGGATGAAGGGTAAATAGGCCCTCAATCCAGTCCTCGCTCAGCCAAACCATGGGCCTCGCATGTGCTGTGTCTACTTGGATGAGGGGACACTTTTTTCCTTGCACAAAGGGGGCTCCTACTTGCCAAGTTGTGTGCCAACCAGGTCGTGTCTGCCCAGAAAGGGCAACTTTTTCTGATCTTCACAAAACACTTCTGGAGCCGGCAGTGGCCGTGCACTATATTGTTCTACTTGAAAACATTTCACTGGAGGGGTGCTGGGGTGGCTCAGTCGTTAAGTTTCTGCCTTGGGCTCAGGTCATGATGCTGGGGTCCTGGGATCGAATCCCACATCAGGTTCCCTACTCCGCAGGGAGCCTGCTTCTCCTTCTGCCTACTGCTCCTCCTGACTGGTGACTTGTGTTCTCTCCCTCTCAAATAAGTGAAATCTTAAAAGATAAATAAAGAAACATTTTACTGGGATCTGTGCTCTGATCAGCACCTGGCCCTTAGGAGGTGCTCAACAAACGTGTTCAGCAAACATCGAAGGGCCACTGGCCGCCCCAGAAAGAGCCATTGGAGGTCTGTACGTTGATCTTCGCTGCCGCCTACGGGAATCACACACAGCACAGACCATTTTCACCTGCTCCTGGTGTCCAGCTGGACAGGGGTGGAGAGGAGGCTGAGAGAGGCACCCGCTGTTTTCTCAGTCCTTTGAGAGGACCAGGAGAAAAGCTGCTCTGTGCTGGGTAAGGCACTGCGTCCTCTGTACGTCACCACACGAAGCACATTAACAGCTCAGGGAACTGAGCCTTTGGGATTCCATAACCCGCTGCAGATGACCCCGAGGCGAAGCAAAATTCTGACTGCAGAGTCTGATCACTAGGACTTGTGCTGCGTTACGCGAAGGTCCTACCCTCAAGAAGTCCTACACGGATGCAGGGACATCTGTCTGACGAGGAAATGGCCCCGCGGGGTGCTGGCAGCCAGCTTCCCCATCTCCCTTCTCAGCACCATTGTCGCACCCCACCACTGTCCCAGCCTGTGTCTGGGGTCGTCCACACAGACTCCTAGAGGCTGCGTTAGTTCCTAGGGCTGTGATCACAAACTGCCATTTATGGCTTAAACTCTTGGCTTAAATCACAGAAATGTACTCTCTCGCAGCTCTGGAGGCCAGAAGTCCGACAGCAGTTCTAGGGGACAGAAAGTAGGAGCAGGCAGGGCTCTAGGCCTTCCAGAGGCTCTAGGGGAAAATTTGCTCCCTCTGTCTCCCAGCTCCTGGATCTCCGTTCTTTGGCTCACGGCCCCTCCCTTCATCTTCAAAGCCCGCGGGAGGGTGGATTCAGATCCCTCTGCTTCCACCATCACTTCACCAGCTGCCTCCTGTGTGTGGGCATCAGCTCCTGTCTCTCTCTAGTCCGGATGCTTGTGACGGCATTCAAGGCCCATCCAGCTAATCCAGGATAATCTTCTCATGACAAAATTCTTCATTCAGTCAAACCTGCAAAACTTTTACCATAGAAGGTAATATTCCCAAGTTCCAAGGATATCTTTGAGTGGCCATTTTTCAGCCTATTACAGAGGGTGAGTGATTTGCCCCAGGTCCCATAACAAATGTGGGGCTCAAACCCAGGCAGACTCTCTCCAGAGCACACCTGTCCCCCCACCCCCACCCCATCCTGCCGAAATGCCAACAGCCCAAACCAGTGTTGACATTAGGGAAAGCAATGACTTGAGAAGCAGACATGGCTGGTTTGTATAAAGTTATTAAATTGCCTTCAATATTTTTGGAAGTAAAACAGGATGGAAGAGCGTTCCTCTTTTTGTTAAAAAATTAATTTAACCAGCTTGCCCCTCTTTGCAGCTAGGCTAAGTCTCTGTCATTTCATGAAGTAACTATGAGGAAACACTGATTTGTTTGCTGTTTGTATCTCTGTCATTAGATTTGGGATTTATGAACACATTTGAAATTTCTCCTTAAAAGCCAGAGAAGGGGGGCACCTGGGTGGCTCAGTGGGTTAAGCATCTGCCTTGACTCAGGCCAGGATCCCAGGGTCCTGGGATTGAGCCCCACATTGGGCTCTCTGCTCAGCGGGGATCTGGCTTCTCCCTCTCCCTCTGCCTGCTGCTCTGCCTATTCGTGCTCTGTCAAATAAATAAAATCTTTTAAAAAAGAAAAAGAAAAAAAAAAAAAAGAAAAGCAAGAGAAGGGGAAGGGAAAATGGCATCAAAGAGAGGTAATGATAAATTCCCAAGGAACTTGTTTTCTTCTCAGCCGCATCTTTATTCCTAGCTGCAACAGTGGACTCTGGTGTCAAATAAGAGACCTTAAAGCTTCTGAGTGCCAATGTTGGACAGAGGTGTCCAGTGACCTGGTCAATGGTTGGCTAGTCTAGAAATTCCCCTTCATCAGACACTTCTCTTTTCCTTTGTTCACAAGCCACAGAGCTGAGTAAGAAGAGTAACAGATGGAGTGTCGTCTGAATGAAATAAAGATTCTTGTCTTCGAAGAAAAGAGAACAGAAGAACAATTCATACCTAACATTTACTATGCACTTATATGTGCCTAATATATTATATATTAATTTTCTTTTATCCCACTTTACAAATGAAGGAACTAAGACCTAGGAAGGTGAAGTAATTTACCTACAGTGAAATTTCTAGAGGCGCCTGAGTGGCTCAGTTGGTTAAGCATCCAACTCTTGGTTTTGGCTTAGGTCATGATCTCAGAGTCGTGAGATTGAGTCCCACATTGGGCCTGGTGCTGAGCATGGAGCCTGCTTAGGATTCTTTCTCTGCCCCTCTGACCCACATGCACACATTCTCTCTCTCTCTCAAAAAATTAAAACTAAAACATTTTTTTAAAATATTTTCTTTATTTTAAAAAATGATATTTCTGGTAGACAATGAAGCAAGAACTTGAACCCAGGTCTGTCTGTCTCCCAAAGCCATGCCCTACTACATGACTGATTTCAGAAGGCTCAGGTTCTCCCATTCTTTCCCCACCTGCCCTTAAGTGTAGAGGTTAAGGGCCTGGGCTCTGGAGGCAGAGCACAGGGGTTCAAACCCTGGTTCTAGCACCCCAGGCTCTGTAACTTTAGCCAAATAACTCAAACTTTCTTCTGCATGGCTTTCTGATTTCTGGAACGTTGACATTCATAGCACCTACCTTGTATAATTCTTGTAAAAATCCAATGGATTGATACAAATAATATGTTTGAAACAGTAACTGGACATAATAAGTGAACTGTTATTATGGGAACATCCAAGAACTTAAGCAAGAGAGTCAATTTCCCATCGGCCCCTCACTAAAAGTCACTGACCTCAAGCCAGAATCAAGTGCAACTACTGGATAATTAACAGGGCAAATTCCTCCTCTTGTTTAAAAAAAAAAAAAAAGTACGCAGGGGCGCCTGGGTGGCTTAGTGGGTTAAAGTCTCTGCCTTTGGCTCAGGTCATGATCCCAGGGTCCTGGGATCGAGCCCCGCATCAGTCTCTCTGCTCAGCAGGGAGCCTGCTTCCCTTCCTCTCTCTCTGCCTGCCTCTCTGCCTACTTGTGATCTCTCTCTGTCAAATGGCTAAATAAAATCTTTTAAAAAAATGTCCAATAAAAATAAGTAAAGGAAAAACCCAGAAGCCTGGGAGAACAGAATAATACAGTAATTAAAATAAAATGTGTTTTTGTTTTCCTTTATCTCCTTACAGACTTCAGCTGAGTAATACTCTCCCTTAGCAGCTCTGCAGGTTTTCTAGGAAGAAGTGTCTCATCTTACCCCATTGCTGTGGATGCACATGGAGACAGTTTCCTGGGTTTCAGCATGATCAGATGTCCATGCCATGAGAGCTGGGGCTCATTCACTCCCCCACCCAATGCCTGGGAAGCAGACCTCGACAGCCACACTGCAAGCCTGTGCACTGAGTCATTCCAGAAACTATGTGTTATAAAACTGCTGTGTGCCTAGCCCTGGCCTGGGTGCTCTCAGGGAGGCAGAGGGCATACGAGGCATTGCCCAACCTCCAGGAGCTTCCAGGTAACTTGTAGAGTCACTCATCACCATGGAAGTCAGACAAGAACTTGAGCTCCAAGGATTAGCCCAGGGATGGAAACAAAGCAACCCTATGGGTCACCGTTGGCTGCAGAAGTATGAACGTGTGCTGAGGAGTTGGGACATGAGCTTGACCTTTGAAGAATAGTTAGAGTTTGGATAAAGAAAGAGAAAAAGAGGGGCATCTGGGTGGTTCAGCCGGTTTTAAGCACATCTATCTTCAGCTCAGGTTATGATCCCAGGGTCCTGGAATCAAGCCCCACATCAGGCTCTCTGCTCAGCGGGGAGTCTGCTTCTCCCTCTCCCTCTGCCCGCACTCATGCTCTCTCGCTCTCGCTCACTCTCTCTCTTGCTCTGCTCTCTCTCTCATATAAGTAAATAAAATCTTAAAAGCATAAAAGAAAGAAAAAGAAAGGGCATGCTATGAGGGACCAGAAAAAGCAAAGGTCCTGAAGGCGGACACGCACATTAAATGAGCAGCTACAGTTCTCCCTGCAGCCCGGACATGACCTCTTCATCCGTCCACCTGCTCAGCGCTCTCCATAGGAAGCCCCTGGGGCCGAGTCACAGACAAGCCTGCCTCACCCTCACCTAAATAGAAACCTCGCTGTGTGTGGCTCAACCACTGGATTGTTGGCCCCCAGCAGTGGAGAGGGATTCATGGTTGTTGCCGGGGGAGGACGAAGAAGCTGGAACAACGGGAAAGTAAACGCTGAGGAAGGAGGAGGACATGTTGCAGAAGAAGGGGCTCAAGAGTGAAATGGGGAATTCAAAACTGAAGGAGACCTTGATTAAGGGATAGCCTGTTGGGCAGAAGTCCTATCGTGATTTGATTGTTTCGGCCTGGCCGTTGTCTGCCCTCAACACTTCTGTCTGGTCTGGGGCTCCGTGGTAAGGGGCCTGTGGTCATGGGGCTCACACACGGCCAGCAAAACACGAGCAGAAGCAATGTGGTCACTTCTGGATAGACGCCCCGAGAGTGAGAGTGGGTCTCCCCGCTCTCCTCTTTCCCCTTCTGCCGTGACAGCTGGCAGCGTTCCAGGGAGAGAATGTTCCGACTGCCGGGGCCCTGGTGAGGACGCAGAGCGGAACCTCAGGCAGCCACAGTGGGCATGTAATGCGAGCGAGAGCTAAACCTTAGTTTTTATCAGTCGCCGAGATTCCTAGTAGGTCGTTGCTGCGGCATAAGGTACCTGTCCTGACTGACATGAGGTCTGTCGTTCTGGCATGTCTACGCCCCTTGTCCCAGAAGCCCCTCTCAGTGACAGGCGACCACGGACACCTCTAGCTGCCCGGCTCCCCCCTCGCTCCTTCTCCAGCTCTGAAGGGACACAGGTTATTTGGGGCTCCCCTATACCTCACAGCCACCTGGGTGAGGGTCTGGGCTGCAGACCTGCAGGAAATCCTGATCCGGCATCTCGGTCCGCGTAAAGGAGGGCTGGAAGCATTGATAGAAAATGTATTGGTGAGTTCTGATGTTGTGAAGTGAGTGGAAGATTATTTAGATAAACGGATTAATCTGATTGAAATGGTTCCCAGAAGTAAATGTCAATGAACCAGACGTAATAATTTCTTGCTCATGAAGTAGTGTTAGTACGCATGTGATCTGAAGTTTATGTTAAAGTACGAGCACGAGATTGCCTCTTGGGCCGTGGATGGTGTAAACAGGTGATTGGGCCACCACGAATGGGAACTGTTTGTGTCAAATCTGGTTAGCTCAGGCAGGGTGACGGGCCAGAGTAGAGGGTCCTAGAGTGTAGTTGTTGAATCATAAACAATAAGTCAAGGCCAGAAATGTATCTTTTGTGTGGAAATTAACATGGGCTCTCTGTAAACATCTGCTAAGCGAATTCCGAGTGGCCTCTCTGTACTCGAGGTTTTGCTTCAGTGTGTCAGGAGAACAAGAGCTGCCTTCAGAGGGAACAATTGGCCTCTTAGAGTGTGTGGGGGATCTTAGGAGAGAGAGAGAGAGAGAATGACCCGGTCACGTGTGCACGTTCTCCGAGCTTGGCTGCTGTTACAAAGTGTGCTCCCATTAAGAGTTCTGTGATGAGCTAACAAAAAATGGAAAACAGACTGAGTTAAAGTTAAAAGACGTTTCTTTACTGCAGAGCTTCTCAGAGATGCCAACTTGTTAATGTCAGTATTGTCCAGAAGGGGCTCTTACAGCGTGCGGCAGTCACAGCTTCCCGAACTTTTTTGACTACAGAACTCAGAGAGATAGATAGATAATAGATTGATAGAGGGGTGGAGGGGTAGAGGGATGCAGGGAAGCAGGGGTGAGTGATATGGGCAGAGGTAGCATTTTGCTGGCCTGTTTGTGAATGAGGAAGAGAAGTAATGGAAACTTTAAGTATACCTGTGGCTAGATAAACCGACGTCCTTTGATGTGAGATCGCATGGTGCAAATTAAATCAGCTAATAGATTAGGATGCTTTTGGATGCAGGGAACAGACTTCCATTTAAAGGGGCCTTAAACAATATTATGTAAGCAATCTGGAGGCCAGGTGATTTCAGAAGGGGTAATTCTTAAGCAGCTCTACAGTAGCGGTAGCGTCATGAATTCAGACTTTTTTTGTTTTCTGCTCTGCCTTCCTCAGCACAAAGACGATGTCTCCCTTCTGATTGCAAGATGTTGCTGTAGTTCCTGGCACCAGCAGATGCAATTCTCCAGAGTTGGAAAGAGCCATTTCCTCCAGGGTGGCTCCTTTTTTTAGGAGAGAAACTCTTTTGCAGTAATCCTGCACCCCATCCCCCAAACTCTCCTTTAGGTCCACATGACAAGATGGGGGTTGCCAGTCTGTGCCCTGAGTGAGAAGCTGAGGAGGGGAGTATTGGCATTTTAAGTCTTCATAGCGGGAGGTGGGTCCTACCAGCAAGGGGAGTGGGGTGTCTCAGCCAAGAAGGTCTATTATGTAATTGTGTGATCTTAGTATTTTAGCCTGTGTTCTCCGGAGTAACAGAATATAATAATACTATGCATGCACGCACACACACACACACACTTCAAGGAGACACTGAGGTAAAGTTAAAGAAATCTGTATATGACTATGAAGAGACTTATTACAAGGAAATGGCTCATGTGATTACAGAGGCTGAGAAGTCCCAAGGTAGAGACGAAGGAGAGCCAATGCTATAGTTCCAGACTGAGTCCAAAGACAGGAGAAGACCGGTGTCTGACTTGAGACACTCAGAGAAAGCACTCTCTACTTTTATTTTTTATTCTGTTGAGCCTTTCAATGGCTTGGAGGAGGTCCACTCACATCAGCAGAAGGCAATCTGCCTTCCTTGGTCTATGACTCAAATGTTAATCTCATCCAAGAATACCATCACAGCCACACCCAGAATAATGCTTAACCAGATATCTGGATGCCTCATGGCCCAGTTAAGTTGACCCATAAAATTAACCATCACCTTTAGGTAAGCTACCTCTTCAAGCCTTTGTTACTTCCTTTGTAAAATAAGATATCTGATTGGATCGCTGTGAGAATTACACAAAATAACATATTTAAAGTACATGGCACGGGATCTAGCACACAATTCACTCTTAATACAGATATTTAGAGCACAAAATTGGACTCCTTGTAATAGTAGCCACCCCATTTTCATTGATTCTTTCTCTTATGTTCATATGAGGCCACCTGTTAGACCCTTACAAATGCTGAATTAGTCAAGGACCCCTGGGATATCCCATATAGACTTAAAAATTAGTACATCTTCTGTAAATTGCTTCACAGCCATGATATTTCTTTCCTACACTGGCCCTTGCAGATGTCAATTTCCTGCAAAGTCCCTTGTGCTAAGGAGGCTGTTGTCCATGCCAACAAGGCATCTCTACTCATCCTGGACAGTGCCCTTAAGCTCTCCAGAGCTGGGTTCTGAGCAGAATTCAGTGAAAAGCTCTCTCAGCTGCATGGAGTCTTCTGTGAAAAACACTCTTTCAGCTTCTTCTGCAGCTCCTCTCATCATAGCTCATTCGCTTTGCCAACAAATATTTATTGAGCATCTACTGTGTTCCGGGAATGTGCCAGGGAGTTGCTCATGGACAGCTGGCAGTTGGGCTGAACTACAGGGGTCTATGGAGTTAGCATTGGAAGATTGGAAGGTCTGGGGAAGATGCTGCCCCTTCCCCAGACCCAGAGTGCCAAGAGGCCGCAGTATTTGTGCCCTCCTGAAGCCTTGGCACTTAAAGGGATGAGACATGGGGGTGGTGGGAGGCATAAGGATTTTGTAGTGATGACCTTCAAGAGTAAGAACCATTGTTTCTTAGAGTAACCATTCTCTACACTGGATTTTTGCACTTGGCCTCTGGCCACAATGTGCCATTTTGGATTACAGGTGGACACAAACAAATAGCACTTTTCCTTCTCCTTGTTTCTTCTTCTGTCTGCTCTCTTCTGGGATTTTCCTTCTATGCCTGAGCCTGAAAATATCAGAAGATAGAGCTCTGAATTTTCTTCCTCCTGCTACCCCAACAAGAGTGTATGTTTTAAAGGATAAACGAGGTTCTGATGTCAGTTAACATTGCCAGCTATGTCACGGCTAAGTCAGTTGGGTTCTAAATCCAGTGAGCATAGTAAAGATCATCTACCATTAAATAACGTGTAGGAATTCGAAGTCCCACAGCTACGGTTCTGCAGTTTCCAAGCTATAGCTTAGTATGCCCAGCACAGCGGGCTTTCTCTCAACACGGGAAAAGATTGCTATTTTTGGGTCTGAGCACCAGATCGGTATTTGGCTTGTGTTTAGGCATCACGATGAATGCAAACTAGTTGTGTTTTTTGTTCTCTGTTCTGTATTAGCGGAGGGTGAGCATTTTGCATATATTTAAATAAGTGTGTGGCTGATGCGAGTGTGTTGTAGAGGGCCCTCCTGATAAAGAACGCGCCAGCCATTTGTGGGGCTGGGAACATTTTTACAAATAATCTAAAACCATTTCTGTTTCCCCCCTGGTTTTTACTTTGGAAAATTTCAAACCTAGAGAAGAGTTAAAATAATAATATAGTAAATAATAAGTTCTCATATATCCTTCACCTAAATTTATTAATTGGCAATACTTGGCCACATTGATGTTATTTTTCTCTTCCTCTCTCTAACAGACACACACGTGTGCGTGCACACACACACACACACGCACACACACACAGAGGGCACTAGCTACAGCAGATTTACCCAAAGTGAATGTGCCTTAGTAACCAGCAAGATCGAGAAACAGAACATTGTCAGCAACCTGGAATTCTCTTTTGGGCCTCCTCCCTGGCCTCATGCCCAAGGAAAACCACTGTCCTGACTTCTCCTACCCAAATAGGTTTTGTCTGTTTTCTAACTTTGTGTAGATGGAATCACATTTTATAAAACTCTCTTTTGAGTCTGGCTTCCTTTGCTCGGTACTATGTATGTCAGAAATGCCCAAGTGGCATGCCGTAATCTGTTTCTGAAATATCCCTAACTCTCTAGATGTTCCTGTTCAGGGCATGGACTTTTTTGAAGAGTCTGGGCAAGTTGCCTCGCAGGATGCCCTGGGATCTGGACTTGCTTGGTCACTTCCTCCGGACTGGACAGCTTGGGCGTTGTTTGCGAGAATACAGCAAGGGTGAGGCTGTGTACTTCCCCTTACACCTATGAGGAAGCTCGAGTGCCTGTGTGTCCTGTTACTGGTGCTAACCTGGATTGCTTCATGAAACAGCTGCCTTGGCAGGTCTCTCGAGCACAAAGATGCCTTCCGTTTTGTGACAATACCCTCCGTTTTATAACTAACAAGTTATCTTTGGGAGGATACTTTGAAATCATGCAAATATCCTGATGGCCAACCAAACTAATCTCTCGATGGTTTTAGCAACTCTGGATGATTTTTGCTTGAAGTCAATCATTTCATCGATGTTGAAATTCGTAGGAAATTCTCTTGTAAAATCAAAACATTCTTGGGAATCTTCACTTTTCTTACCTTCTAACCCCAAAAGGATCCAAAATGAATGTGCTCGTTGGACTCCCTTTGTTTCCTGAGTTCCACCTTCTGCCTTATCTGCCCTATTCTGTACCTCGGGAGGCTGACCTTGAACCCTGTACCACCTGAATTCACTTGTAATTGGGTTCCTGGTTGGTGAGGCCCAGGGAGCATGTTCCTGGCAAGACACCCAAGAGCCGGAAGGGAAAGAGGTGAGGGTGCCCCACCGGTCCCTGCTTCGACTCTCTTCGCTGGCAGGGGCCATGTGTCTCGTGCCTGAGTCCCCACCTGGTGACTCTCCATGGCGTAGCTCTTCCTGGCTCTGGCAGCCGTGTTTCTTCCCTTTGGCCCTTCAGCCTTATGGTGATAAGAGATTCCTCCTTTTCTAGTCTGGGTGCTTTGGTAGTCCTTATTTCTATAATTAACCCTGTCCACTTCTCTATAGAATCCTTTTATTAAAAACCTCTCTACTTAAACCACCTGAGAAATTCTGCTTCCTACCAGGACTCTGACTGATTCAGTGAATTTCACTCGAAATCACCAGTGCTGATCCGACTGGTGATTTTAAAATTTTGCTTTTGTCAGTGGCATCATGGACAAGGCTGCATTTAACGGTGAAGACAATGGTCAGGGAAGAGCAGAAAAAAAGTGGAATAGAGTGTCTTCCTTGTGGCCAATTTCCTGGATGCCAGCTTCACCGAGCCCAGATCCACAGTTTGGGTCGATGAACTGATGAAACTGGCTTTGGCTTGAGCCAGTCTGAGTTTGTGTCACCTGAATCCGAAGCATCCTGACATCTGGGGACAGCACAAAGGGTCAGGAGTTGGCACGTGCAAAGGGATCAGAGGTTCTAGAGACACACCATGTCCACTTCCATTCGCCTGAAGAGTCTAACACGGCTGTAGCTCTTTATTCTGGTCTCAGCTTTCTGTGGGTGTTTAAACAAAATATCAAAAGATTTACTATCTTTCCTTCTTCTCTGTCCAGTTCCTTGAAAGCAGACTTTGCCTGGTTGTACTTCGGAGCAGGTCTCCTGTGTGTCACTCATTGATCAAAGGCAGGCTGTAGAGAAATTGCGAGAAGGGAGAACACCAGGCTCTGGGGCTGAAGGGGCAGGGAGGGGGCAGCTATTAAACCCGGAGACAAGGAGGCCAGTGTGATCACTTGACAGGAGCCTTGCTCCTCTGTCTCCTGCCATTGCTCCCACTGGCCAGACGCAGCAGATCCGCTGGCTTTTCCTTCCTGGCCCCGAGCAAGTGCAGAAGAGGAGAATGGATGGGATGATATCTGGTACAGCGGTTCTGCTTAGTTCCTGGCCCAAAATGTACATCACAACCAAACATGCCAGATTTCAAGTGGACTAAGTGGCCCAGACGCCTTAGCCTGGTATTGAAGAGCTGTCTTTGAGAGGAGCTACATGTTATGACAGAAAGCAGCGTTCTCCATCCCAACCCAACCCGCACGATGCTAGATACACTGTGAGAATTTCGTCACGGGTCACTGTTCTTAATATTGTCCTGGCCCTTGCACGTCACTCTGGAGTATCTCAACGTGGAGCAAATTTCTCCAGAAAATATCTTGAGGCAGAGAGAATCTCTCTCGACTTACGATGCGGTTATGTTAAGCCAATTGTTAAGCCGCAAATGTGAGTCGAAGAAAATACATGCGGTATATACCTAACCTACTAGACATCCTAGCTGAGCCTAACCCACCTTAAACGCGCTCAGAGCACCTAGAGTATCTGACAGTTGGGCAAACTCCTCTAACACAAAGACTCTTTTATAATGAAAGAATATCTCATGCAATTTAGTGAATACTGTACTGAAAGTGAAAAGCAGAATCATTGTGCGGGTACAGGAAGGTCATAAGTGCATCACTGTTCCCCGCCCCCTCCCCCCACCATGGCTGTGGCCGACTGGGAGCTGTGGCCAACTGGGAGCTGTGGCCACCACTGCGTATCACTGGCCCCGGAAAAGATCCAAATTCAAAATTCCAAGGACGGTTGCTACTGATTGCATAAAGTCAAAAAATTGTTAAGTCGAGCCATCATCTGTGGAGGACCATCTGCACTGGCTTTGCAACTGGAACATCTGGGTCCCAAGACTCTACCCCTCCCCACCACCCGTGACCTTACTTTCTCTGAGCCTCAGTTTCCTTACAGTAAACAGAGCACAACTCTCCATTTCACAGATGTAGATGCAGACGAAAGTAAATGAGACAAATGTACAAGAAAACGTTTTCTAGGGTGCAACAGCACTCTGCTAATGGAAGGAACTGTAATTATTAACCCAGCGAAGAGTGTTCTGTGGTGAGGGTTTTTCTGATGATTTTCTTTGCCGCTCTCTTGTTGACACAGTGCATGTCAACAGATGACTCCATTTCAACCTAAATGTCCCTTGCCCAAGCTAATTGCTAATTTAGACTTACACTGTGCCCAGCTCACGATTAGAATTCAAACCTTGGAACCCCATTAGGGATGCATAAACTGAAATTAATCAGCTGCAAATGATTAAATCACTATATATAGTGTGAAACACAACAAAGCTGTAATTTTTATATAAATTCGAGAATGTTACATTATTTCCCTTCAGCGCTGACATTGGAATAATTCTTCCACAATCATTGCTTTGTCTTCTGTAAAATAAAATTAAAAAACCCCGTTGCTCTTCGAGCGTACCGAAGTCTGCATTCAATATTTAATATGATTAATGTTTACTGTATTTGTTGTGGGGTTGTCTGCTAATTGTGGCGTTAAACCGCGCCCCCTTCATCATCTTTGGGGGCTGAGGGATGTTGGTTCAGAACCACTGTTTGAGAAAGTATCAATTAAAATTCAGCTCCATTGAACACATGAATCTTTTTTGTTGTTTGTTTGTGGTGCCCGGCTTCTCTGGTGGCAGCCCTCTCCTTTTCTCCCCCTCTTAGCTGCAAAAACAGACTGAGATGCCAGGCAACTATGGGATGTAGCCTATGGCGAGGCCCCACACTCACTCAACAGGCAAGCGGGGGCCACAGATCCCTAGTTTGCCATCCCAGCAGTATGCTTTTCTGGCAAAGCCTTCCACCCCTGAAGTGCGACGTGCCATTTAAGGAAGGCCTGGTCATGGGTGAGGTGGGCGAGGCATCTATGAGCTAAATTTAAGATGGCCGACTGTGCATCTGCAGGACCCGGAGAGTCATTTCCAGCACGTTCAATTCTGTGCCCCAGCCACCTCCTTCTTCAGGGCCTTGCCACCTTATGTATTACACCCCATGAGCCCCACTTGCATCCCACTCTGATTAAGAGTATCCTGTTGAGAGAGCAAATGAATGATGACCCAGTGTGGCCTGACACCGTCATATAGACCTTGACTCTCTCCATTAATCTCCCTGGGTCTTTGCTTTCTTATATAGAAGATAGGACTAAGAGTTGGGGTTGAGTCAGTGCTTTGTGGACTGTAGCATGCTCTCCAGATGTGAAGGTCATTGTCATTGAGTGGTGTGCACTTCTCTGGTGGGCCGTCCCACAGCAGCAGGCCCTCTGGTTCCATCCTCAGAATCTCTGAGGAAAACTCTGGGCCAAGCCTTGAAAATGCTGCCAAGGGAAGGTGTCTCCCACTGCTGTTGCTGTTCACAGCTCCTTCCAGATGTTGGGGCCCTAGTCTTCTACTAACTTGGAGGCCAACCTACACCAACTCTAGGCCACTTGGCAGTTGTGGCATGATCTCTTACCTTCTTCCGTTCTTGTCAGTTCCAAAGGACAACTGCCTCACTCTCCCATGGTCTCTCAAAAATTATGGGGACAAAGCATTCTTCCAGCTTTACTCTGCCCTCTCTTTCTGGAGCCCACACACGAGACCACAAAGGCTGTCTTCAGAATCTTTCCCCTCCATACTCTCTTGTTTTTTCCCCTCATCTTCCTCACCTTGGTGAAACTCACCCCCAGATACATGATCACTCCTTTCTGACCAAAGGTTGAGCTCCACGTGAACCCCTGGCCACACTGAGTATTGAGCAAGCACAGTGTTTCGGGGGTTACACAGAGCCTGGCATGCTCCTCACTCCAAGAGTTCACAACCCATGGGATGTTCCCTTACGGACCTGTGCCTCACCGAGCCCACATCAGAAGATCCCTTGTGTGTTAGTGGGCTCTCCGTTCATTCCTCCCGAACTGTTGACAGCTTGAAGGTTGACAGCTCCTGAAGATTTTAGCCTCTTCCCACCACAAAAAATTATGAACCAACCGTACGCCATTTTGATTTTATGTTATCCTTCCAGAACTGGGGAGAGGTTTCTCCTAAATCAATTCACACATCTTTCACTGACCTCTTTTGCCAAAGAAGGCATATTTATAAATGGGCTGTCCATACTGGCTGATGGATAAGGGGACGCTCACGTGAGACTGAGACTGAACCCTATACCTTGACCTAGAACCGATACTGAGGCTGAGTGCCCCAGCGTGTCCATGCAGGTTATGAACATACCGAACTTCTTCTGTAGCAGTTGGTCAGTAGCCCCTGCCAAGTGCCCCTCTGCATTCTGGATGCCTGGTTCCTACCCTGGGTTCCCTAGATCTACCCAAAATCCAATGAAGGGGCCTGGTGTCCAGGGGTTCTCTAGGACCCTTCCCCATCAGTTGGGCCAGCGTTCTTTCCCGTTGACGTTCATTCCCATCCCATGTTCCTGTCATGCTGGTTGGTAATTAGTTCGACGATCACCAGACCCTCCCGGCTAACTCATCCCACAGAGGTCCCCAGGCAGTGACTTGAAGAGCCTGTCTCAAAAAAAGTGTTGGGGGGTGCCTGGGTGGCTCAGTGGGTTAAGCCCCTGCCTTCGGCTCAGGTCATGATCTCAGGGTCCTGGAATCGAGCTCTGCATCAGGCTCTCTGCTCAGTAGGGAGTCTGCTTCCCCCTCTCTCTCTGCCTGCCTCTCTGCCTACTTGTGATTTCTCTCTGTGTCAAATAAATAAATAAAATCTTTAAAAAAAATTACTTTGGTGACAAAAAGTCTCGTCACTGACCCTAACTGCCCCGATGACATTTCCAGGTAATTGACAAACTCTACTTTGGTGATCTCAAACTGCCCCTTCGTGCTCTGATTTTGGGAAATAGAGCAGCTCACCGCCAGGCAGGGCACCGAGAGCTCCATGTGCAGGATCTTGTTGGATCCCCTCTGTGTTATTGTGCCCTGTAGACATTATTATTGTCATTTAACAGTCTAGAGACTAAGACTCAGAGGGTTGAGGTAATTCGTCCAAAGTATCACAATAGGAAGGGGCGGGGTTGGGCCTCAAGCCCAGGCTGAGTGACTGCAAAGCTCTTGACTTTGAAGCGAAACTGACATATAGTCTCATACGTGTTACTTACCTTCATCCTCCTATTATGTGATCTTCACTATTCTCCTGCCCTGAGGAATGCCCATGTGTGTGTATACGTGTTTGGGGGGGGGGGAGTTGGGGGGTTGGGGGTTTGGAGAAGGGCCAGAACAGGAATGGACATCTGTAGGCTGAAGTTCTGTGTACACACATAGTTAGTGTCCTGTCCCTCTTCCCCATCATTTTTGTGGATCCTTTTGATTGCCTGGGTTGTCTGAGATTGAAAAAAAACATAGGTCAAGAGCTTTGATTCCCTTACCCATATGGGTGCCACGTGCAAGCCAGTCCTCTGTTAAGGCATCCAGATCACAATGAGGGTGAAGAGGAGTAAGGAACAGTAAGTGGAAACTTCTGGGCCTGGGCAGGAGGAGCCTGTTAGCTTTTTTCTGCCAAGATGAGCTGTGATGTCCTTCTCCCTTCCTTCCCCCCTTCCTCTTCTTAATGTCAACCAGCAAAAGGCAAGAAAAGCTTATTGAAGAGCTATGAGAAATAGTAAGGGCCCAGAACATTCCTTGTCTCCAGACTGTGCGTGTTTGTAGGTCTGGAAGGAGTGGAGATCATTTTGGAAGGTTCTGGAGGGATTTTGTTTTGTTTTGTTTTTAAGATTTTATTTATTTATTTGACAAACAAAGATCACAAGTAGGCAGAGAGGCAGGCAGAGAGAGAGAGAGAGGGGGGTGGAAGCAGGCTCCCTGCCGAGCAGAGAGCCCGATGTAGAGCTTGATCCCGTGATCTGAGCGGAAGGCAGAGGCTTAACAAACTGAGCCACCCAGATGCCCTGGGTTTTTGTTTTTTTACCTTGAATTCCCTTCAGAGTGTTTTTCTTGGGGACAAACAATTTAAAAGTCATAACAGAAGTAAAAAAGAAGACGTGGGGGTAATTCCTCTGAGAGCTCTTCCCTTTCTGTACCCCATTCATCCTCCTGGGTGTGTCCAGGCCTGGAGAGGCTCTGTCCCATTTACTCTCAGGAGGCTGGTTAGTCAGCTGTCAGGATCCTTGCCCTCCCATCCCCACGGCTGACAGTGGCCAAAATATCCATTATTTTTGCACACAGAGTTTGCTGTTCATTAAAGGTCTCCTGACCAGACAGTGCTATGGATAAAGAATTACCTTTTTTTTTTTCTTTTTCACCTTTGAGCTCAAAATTTCACCTATCCTTAGGTTTTGAATGCGCTGCAGATCCAATTTAATCCAGAAATGCCCACCAAAAAGTAGAACTTGAATTTCTCCCTCAGCTAAATTATGGCCCAGGGAGTAAGTGGGGGGAAGAGAGAAAATGCATCTCCTTGCATTTCTAACAACATTGTCTTTCCTGGTGTGGGAAGAATGGAACCGTGGGGCCGTGGATCTGAGTGCGGGCAGCCCCTGGGTCTGGGCCTCCACGGGGGTGGGGTGGGGGGGGATGCCCTCTGCCGCAATGGTGGCCCCAGGCAGGAACCTGCCCTGGCCTGCGGACAGCAAAGCATCAGACTCTGTACGTCTGCAGTGAAGCTCAGCCGGAGGCTGACATTGCCATTGCGCCACCTGCTGGAAGTTTGGAAAAAGACTCTGAAACGCCCAGTTTGGCTCTAACTAGTAATAGTATAATCCTAGTGATTATTTTTAATACTTCTCATTTTGTCTTATGATACAACTTACACAGGTTATTGAAGACAATTTAGGAAGTTCATATAGTAAGACAAAGCACAAAAAAATAACAATCCTGTCCCCCAGAGATTACCATTTTTTAATGTTTTGTTGGCTTTTTTTCTAGTCTTTTTTTCTACTTGGATATGCGTAAATACATGCACCTTGTCTCATTCAACATGTTATTTTATAGCCTGATTTCCAAGCTTCACAATATGTCTTAAGTGTCTTTGCACATCATCAATTATAACCTACAACCTGACTTTTCCTAGCAGTTTTTACATCGCTGTACCATGATTCTAGGACATTAATTACAATGTTGTCTATGTTTTGTGTTTTTACTAAGCCTCATTTCCCATCTCCCCTTTTCTCCCTTTCTTCCATTCTCTTTCTCTTTCTTTCTTTCTTTCTTTGTTCTCCTTCGTTCTTTCTTTCCTTCCTTCCTTCCAGCTTTTTGTCTTTATTTCTTTATTTTCCCTTGGGTAGAAAAGGTCTCAGCAAATGTTGTTTGAGACAGTTTCTTGCAGTATCTCTTTCTCCCCCCGCGCCCCACCACTTTCATACAAGTGGCTCCAGAGACTTCTGGAGTGGGCTCTGTCTGCTGCCCTGCTTTGGAAGAGGAGACACTCTATATTCTGAATCAAGATAGGCAAGGCAGATAGGACCTTAGTGTAGTGCTCCTCCAGCAAAAACCAAAAAGCTTCTTACTCTGTGCCAGTCAGGCTCCATTCTAAGAACCTTACATGAATTATCACAGGTAAGCATCATAAAACCCTTGTGAGAGAGTCCTTCTCCTTCCTTCTTTCCACTTAGACAGCTGAGGACCCCATACTTGAGAAAAGCAGATGAGCTTACCCAAGATCATCAACTTTTAGTCCCAAACTTCAGTGTGCATTGACTGCTATTAAAAGAAAACAAGGGGCATCTGGGTGGCTCAGTTGGTTAAGGGTCTGACTCTTGATTTCAGCTCAGGTCATGATCTCAGGGTCCTGCGATCAAGCCCCAAGTCGGGCTCCCTGGTCAGTGGGGAGTCTCCTTGTCTCCCTCTTCTTTTGCCACTCCTCCTGCTCGCTCTCTAAAATAGAAATAACTCTTTTTTAAAAAAATAAAGGAAAGGAAACAAAATTAAACAGAAGAGATTTCCAGATTCCCTTTAAAAAACTGGACACCTGGCAACATGGGTTTGTGTTCCCCACAGCAATAACCAACCCCACTGAGGAGTGGTGCCCGTGTGAGACCAGCAAGGACTCTCCAGTGGTACCACCTCCACCTTGCATACATTCTCCCCACCATGGAGGCGTGTCTCCTGTCAGCCACACTGTGGGGCGGTCTGGCCTCATTTGACAGACTAAGGGACTTACAAAAAGATAATGACAATCTTGGGGCTTTAAGTTCCTGGCTCTCTCAGAGAACCGGAGTGTGTTTATGGCTTCCCGAAAAGAATCACCTATCTTTCCTGTCCATGGGTGTAGGGATGGCTTCTGAGGGTGGTAGACAAGGAAGGGAGGGACATCAAGATAGATCAGACTGAAACAGTCACCATGGGTGCCATTACCAGAGCCATTGGAATAAGCGCACATGGGCAGATGGGAATGGTTGGTCAGCTTGCTTGGTTGACTGAAATCGGAAACCAACAGCAGCCTGAAATGAAGTTGCTAAAACATAGAGCAGGAATTGGCTTTCTCTCTAAAGGGACAGGCAAGTAAAAGTTTTAGGCTTTGTAAGCCACACAGTCTCTGTTGGAATCTCTCACTAGAGTGGCCATAGGTGATATGTAAAGGAATGGGTGTGGTTGTGTTCAATAAAACTTTATTTACAAAAACAGATGATGACCTTTTTTTTTTTTTTTTAAACAAAAGCAGGCCAGTTTGCTGACCCCAATATAAAAGGCTAAATATAAAGACTTATAAATGGGAGTGTTGGAGTGACTTTATCCTGTGAAGACCACACACTGTTTAAACTTAGTGGATTCTAGTTTCCGATTTTCTTCAACTGAACCTTCCATACATCGCTTCTCTAATTTTGGTGATTTTGGAAAAGAGTCAAAATAAAACTTCTGTCTGGAGATTATTTGAAATTGGGGGTGGGAATGCAGATTTGGATTCTCTGGCCTGGGTTATTTCCTAAGCTGTGTTAGTGATTGCTTTTCCAGAAGACCAGACTCCTCCACAGGAGGTTCCTCAGGTCATCAGACTGATTAAGTGAGGCAAAGCAGAATCATCTCCAAAAGAGATTGTACCTGTTGGGTCCCCCCCATCCTCCAGACGCTTCCTTCAAGGAACTGGCTGAACAATATCATTTTAACACAGCAATTTCCAGGCCTTAAGAGGTGACTTGAGTCAGGTGAGGGGGAAATAAAAATAAAAAGAGAAGACTGAGAAGTCAGGCAGGTGTCTTTCCTAAGTCTCCAGTCTTCAGATTTGAAGGTTAGGCTCAAAAAAATGAGAAAGTGGGCTCAGAGAGGGCCAGAGAGTGAAAGACCATGGGAGGAACCCCTCTATTTGTGTTTTCCTTGAAGTATTTGGTTGTGTATGTGGGTAGGGAAAAAGGGGGAAAAGATACTTCTATGCTGCTCACTTTAGATAGACAAAATTCTGTGAGGTTGGAGGGGAAGGGGCCTTAGGAATCCAGGGATCCCCTTTATCACAAGGCATGACTCTCTTATGCCCACAGAGACACTACTGGGTGGTTCTGGCACTCATTTCTAGTGAGCACTGATGGGGTCCTGACAGGTCTCATCTCCTTGTCAACACAACATTCCTGGCAGCCTCTGCTCTCTGTCAGGGTCAGAACTTAATAAGAACAACAGCAATGATTACAATAGTGATAGAGCGTCTGTTGAATCTCAGACGTTGGGCTAAGTGTGCTTTACACATCATCTCCTCAAATCCTCATGACCCTACAAAGTAGTTGCTATTATTTTCCCTATTTAGCTCAAGATGCGTTCCATCTCCCTGCATCCCAGATTCAGGCCAAATGCCTTCTGTTACACAAGGGGACACTGAAATTTAAGATCATGTCATAGCAAGTTGTGGAACCAACAAGGCCCCAGATCTCTAAAGTGCCAGGCTATCGCCCCACGCTGCTGCCTTGGTGGGTGCATGACGTAGAATCTAACAGGCCAAGAACACAAGGGCTTAAATAAAAGTGTTTTGTCTCTCTCTCTCTCACTACATAGTCCTAAGGTGAGCATTGCAAGTCTGATGTGGTATCTCTGCTCCATCACATAATTCAGGGACCCAGGATTTCTCCATCTTTAAGGTCCACCATCTCCCAGGGTATTGACCTAAGACGATGAAGGCTGGTTTGATTCCACATCTGCCTTCCAGTCTAGGAGCAGATAAAGTCCCAGGCAAGGGATTTTTTTTCTTTAAGGAGATGACCCAAAAGTTGCACACAACACTTCTCTTCACATTATATAAACTGGAAAAAAAAAAAAGTCACGTGATTTCCTAAATGTAATGAAAAATTTAATCCCTCCATCTCAACAGCTACATCTGATGTGCTCAGTAGCCAGGAGAAGCTCATGTCCACCACCTTAAACCACACAGATAGAGAACATTTCTGTCACTGGAGAAAGTTCTATTGCACAGCACTGGTCTACAGATGATGGACTCAAACATGAAGACCTCGAAGCTTCCAGGCTCTCTTTGTGAGGCAACTGGAGTTTTATTTACCACAGAAGGTTACAAAAGGAGTGGGGGCTGATGAGCGATGAAGCTCAAAGATTTTGCACTGGGTAACTCCCCTAGACTGGAGAAGTTGAGTCGAGCCTGAAACTATGAGATACAGTCAGGCCTACTTTTTAAGCCACTGGTCCCCAGGCGCTGCCCCTCCCCTTTCGGGATCAGTCATTGGTGTCACAGATAATTCTCAAGATTCAGAGGCAAAGTGGGAACCTTGGCAGGAGTTTATGGCAGACCCACAATCCCAGTCTGTCCAGGGGACACAGATTAGGGTCTCTTGTAACCCCTTGCTGTTATTATCTGCCTGGGGTCAACCTGATCTCCTTTTGGTGACAACAACCTTATTTTCTCTTTGGAACATGCTCCCCTCTTTCAGTACATGTGGGTGTGTCAGACTGCAGGGTTGGGCATGGGACCTAGGCCTGACCAATCAGAGTCATGTTAATTGGCCCAAAGGTGGGCGTGTGTCCCCAGCAAGATCAAGGAGAGTTAGCCTGAGATTTCTGTGGGAACTATGGAGAAACAGACACTCTCCTTACACTAGATTGCTAAACAGATAAATTCTGGACATTTTTCCCACCACACAAGAAGACCCTGACAGGAATGAGGACAATGCAGGAAATGAGAGCCAAGAGAGTAAGAGAGACAGAATCCCAACGATGATGTTCAAGCCTAAGAATCTAGCTTATGCCTGAAGTCAGTCTACTCCTGGAGTTTTTAATTTTGTGAGCCAATAAATTTGCATTTTTGTCTAAAACTGTTTATGATGGGGCTGGTGCCTGGGTGGCTTAGTTGGTTGGGGGGGATGACTCTTGATTTTGGCTCAGGTCGTGATCTCCGGGTCATGAGATCAAGCCCTAGGTTCCATGCTCAGCATGGAGCCTGCTTAGTATTCCCTCTCTCTCTGCTCCCTTGCACCCCCCCACACCCTGCCCTCAAAACCAACAAACAAAAAAGTGTTTATGATGGGCTTCCCTTACTTGCAACCAAAATAGTCCTGGTAAATATGGGGTCATTTCCTCAAGACTCACATTTCCTGCTCCTCTCACATTGGTGTAGCTGAGCCACGGATCCCAGCACTGGTTTTGGAAGAAGAGAGAAATTCCACTGAATAAAGAAAGCCTGGTACCCTGATCCACACCACCAACCCACTCCTCCCTCCCAGGCACCTCCTGGGCACTCACACCTCCCAATCCAAACACCATCCTCAGGCTGCTCTTCTATGACTTCTTTTCTCTTTGATATTTATCTTAACTTTATTTCATCTGGATGTCAGTCTGTGTGTGTGTGTTTGTGCGTGTGCGTGCGTGCACGTGTGCATGCCTCACCACATGTGGTGGTGCTCCTCAATCTTGAGTGTCCATCAGAAAGTAAACACAGTTTTCAAGGCTATACTCCTGATTTTTTATTCAGCAGGTCGGGATGGGACCTAAGGATTTGAACTTCTAGCAATTTCCCAGTGATGCTGATGCTGCTGTCGAGGGACCATACTTTGCGCACTACTGGCATATGGAATGGGAGTAAATAGAGAAAAACACCTGTCATTTCTAGAATGTTTTATAATTTGTAAAGACCTTTGATGCAATTTATGTTAATTGAGCTTCATAGTCATCATGGAAAATGGATAAGGCAACTACAATTGACATAACTATTATTCTGACAAGGAAACTGGGTTTCAGAGGAATTAGATGACTTACCACATTCACACACTAGGACTTGCAAAAGCTGAAACCATGACTCCCATCTCCTGACTGCAGGATCTACTGCATTACAGCATGCCATCTTGCATGGAAGTGGAATCCAATTTTAAGGAAGGGAAGAAAGAGGGAGGAGAAGAAGAAAGGGGATCAGAAGCAGGTAGGACAGAAAAGGAGAGAATGAGAGAGAGAGAGAGAGAACCTGCAACTGAAACCCAGGAGCATATGGCTTATTGAAGACCATCATGGCCGTAGCATGTCAGACCTGGATTTGGTCACATTTCTGCCATATTCTAGTCCTTGAACCTTAAGAACATTTTTTAAAAAAGATTTTATTTATTTACTTGACAGACAGAGATCACAAGTAGGCAGAGAGGCAGGCAGAGAGAGAGAGAGAGGAGGAAGCAGGCTCCCTGCTGAGCAGAGAGCCTGATGCAGGGCTGGGTGCCAGGACCCTGAGATCACGACCTGAGCCCAAGGCAGAGGCTTTAACCCACTGAGGCACCCAGGTGCCCCAGAACATTTTTTAATCTCTTTGAGCTCCAATTATAAAATGGAGATGATGTAGCCTACCTTAAAGGATTATTGTGATTATTTCATGAAACTGTGTGTGTTAGTGTTTAGCACAGAGCCTGGCACTTGGTAAACTCTGCATAAATGTTCCAACTTCACTTAATCCCCATAACCCTTCTGAGTCAGATGTTGTATCAGTGACGAGTAGTCCCGGTCACTGTAACAAATTAACTTTGTAGTCCCTTACAGAATAAAAAGTTTATTTCTGTCTCACATGATGATTTGAGATGAATGTTCTAGTTGATGGATGGCTCTGCTGCACACAGTCATTCAGGGCTCAGGCTGATGGCAGCTCTGCCTTCTTCAATACTTGGTTTCTGACGTTTCTCTCTCATTGCCATTCCAACCACCCAGCCAACGTGAAGGGGAAAGAAGGAGTAGATGAGGCATGGCTTGATCTTAAGTTGTTGCCCCAGAAGCCACCCCCCCCCCCACCACTCTATTCCAGAAAACTAAGTCACATGGTCACATTCAATCTCAAAAGAGGTATGGGGAGAGATTACTTCGTGGATCTCTTACATGTCTTGCTGGGTGCACCAGAACTGTGAGACCCTCGCTGGTCTTTGATCCAGCCATTTCTCAGAGCTGTTTATCAGACAATAACCTTGGCAGATGGACACACACACACACACACACACCCAGCACAGTGAGCAAGCTTGCTCATTCCCTGCTATAATAATGGTGGATTTCCCAAACTCAATGTTTCTAGTTGTAACCCAAACCCATTGTGTGCATTATCCCTCTGGGTCTGTCACATCACCCCCATGAGATATGGGGGGGAAGAGGAACCAAGGCTCTGGGAGGGACCTTACCAATGTGGTCCGGTGGCATCAGATGCCAAGATAAGGAGCTTAGATCTTATCATATAGACAATGGGAAACCACTTGAAGTTCTTAAGCAGGAATATAACGTTGTCACTGCAATGTGGGGCATGAACTGGATGGATGGTAGAAGCCATTGGAGGCCAGAAGACTGTTTTCATGGTGCTTGGCTCAGAGTAGGTGCACAGAGTGTGCTGAATGAATGGCTTTGGTAAAAAATGATAATAGCCTGAAACAGTAGAATGGCAGGATACATGGGCTTGAGAGCCAGATAAAAAATTCATGTGACAATCCATGCTTATGAATGACATACCACATTGTATTCAAGATGGTGGTTACTTCTAAGGGCCAGGAAAAGGTTGTGATTAGGGAAGCGGGCAAAGGGGCCTCAGGTTCATTGGTAGTATTTCATAACGAATTTGGGCAATGGATGATTACTTACTTTAATAAATCTAAAATATTTTGTAATAAAACTTGTAAAAGAAATTTTATAGGTGAGGAGAAAGAGCAATCCTTCCCAGAGAGCTTTGCATTTCAACAGAAGATAGTTCATTAACATAAAGGAGAGAATGTCTAATGGAAGAATGTCTGGTCTCAGCAACCTATAGGTGGGAAAGATATTTACAGAGCAAGGAAGAGTCTTGAGGGCCTGCATATAGTCACTTACCCATGACTGGCTCAGTCTGTTCTACCCAATGGCCTATAGGGCAGCATTTGGGGGCCCTTAGGGAGACAAACAGTGCCTCCCCTCTGGAGGGGCTGACCAAGCCAGCAGGTGTTTGCTCTGAGGCCCCCAAGGATCATGTCTGCAGTGGCCATTTTAATAGTCTCACCTCTCACCCCAAAATGCCCGAGTTCCCTTTGTGAATTTCTCTTAATTGTATTTTAAGCCAAGATGAACATGCTAATCTTTCTCCTCCCTCTGCTCACATCAAACCCTGCTGCACAGCCTTGCATTATTCATGGAGGTTTACATTAATCAAATGCTTCAAAGTTTCATAGAGTTTCTATTTTGGAGCATACATTCTTTGTAGAGTTGGCACTTAGTGGACAATGGGATCATATTTTGGAGATTCTCCAGCATTCTTAATTCCCATCTGCTTTATTTGCTGCAGCTGTTTGATTTCTTCCCCAGAGACCATATCTTGGAATTCTGCAGCATGTAGACTGTTTTCAAATAAATGCAAGCATCAGGAGCTGCTTTCTGGGTTGAATGGATATGAAAATGTTGAAAACAGTTACACTTGGTTTGTCTCCTCTGCTCAATGACATCCTGTGATGCCCACATGTATGATTTTTTTGGAGAGGCTACTACTTGCCCTCTAATATTCGTTTTCTCTTTTTTCCTTAAAACTTTTAACTGAGCCAGGTGGAATAAATACATGTTCCAGGTTCTCGCAAAGCGCCCTTGCAGGAGCCATGTGACCAAGTCCTGGCCAATGGTATGTCTCGCCTGTGATTTTAGAGTAGGGACACAGCCCCATTTCCTCTTCTGCTTCCCTGCCCTCTAGAACATTCTGTCATGGCTGGAGCTTGGACTATGAGGAGGAGTCAGTGTGCTGAGGGTAGTAAAACAACAGGATAGCAGTCACTGAAATCCTAACCCTCAAAATGCCTTACCAGCCCTGGTCTTCCTAAGAGAGAGAAAACTACCCTTGTGCTTTATGTGTGGAGGTGGGGGGAGGGGAATGTTGTGACACAGAGACTGAGCAGATACTTAACTAATTCACTCTTTTAAAAAACAATGAGGAATCTGAGAAACAAGACAGAAGATCATAAGGAAAGGAAGGGGGAAATGAAACAGGACAAAATCAGAGAGGGAGACAAACCGTAAGAGACTCTTAAACTCCAGAAACATACTGAGGGTTGCTGGAGGAGGGGGATGGTGGGAGGGATGCGGTGGCTGCGTGATGGACACTGGGGAGGGTACGTGCTATAGTGAGGGCTGTGAATTGTGTAAGACTGATGAATCACAGACCTGTACCCCTGAAACAAATAATACATTACATGTTAATTACAAATAAATAAATAAATACATGCATACATAGGGGGAAAAATGAAATAGTACCAAAAGCTTAAGAACAAAAGCAAAATGAGAAATCTAACCATTCAGAGATAAGAGCTAACGTTTGGTTATCTTTTCAGAAAATCCATCATGTTTATACACTAAGAACATTACATAAATTTGATAAAACAAGAATTACATCCTCTAGCTTATTTACAAAAAATAATAATTATTTATGGGCAACTTTTAATATCCATAACTATCAAACAACAGACCAGCTTATAATCGTGAAATGTTTCCTGTGTGATTGTATCATAATTTAACTAATCCCGTATGATGCACATATTTCCAATTTTTGTTACTACAAAATTCCGAGCTTACCTAAGGTTTGCATCTTTATGTGTATGTCTGATATTCTTTATGAGAAATTCTTAAAAGTAGAGTTACTATATGAAATTTATTCATTTTAAATTTGAATGTATTATGCCAAACTACTCAATAGAAAAACTGGGTATAAATTTTCAAGGAAAATGCTTAGTTGTAGTGGGTTATACTTAATTTCTCAAGCTCAGGGATGCCTATTGTCTTGGGTTTTACTCTATTCTCAATGTCGGAACTATCTCTAGCATGTAGTCAGTACACAATAAATATTAGTTGAATAAATTTTAAAAAACAAAAACAAAAACAGCGCCATTTGAAAGTTTTGTAAGAAGGGCTTTAATTTAACAATTAAGGAGTATTTTACTGGCTTAATAGCAAAGGTCATAAGTGGAAAGGACTGAGCCCAAGGTGCTAGGTTCCGGAAGCATAAAGAACTTCCTGTCTAATATCAGACCAATGTGTTCCATGTCTCCTTTTGCCAACACTGGTAACACTGGTGTTAATACACTGAATCACCCAGGGATGTTCCCTGCTGTGCTAGATGAAAAGAGGAGCTGATCCAGCTAAGCAGGAATAACGCACCATTAAGTTGCAAACAGTTGAATAATATTGGATTACTGGTGTATTTCACATTATAAAAGCCCAAGAGTGAAAATCACCAGTACTCCCACTACCAAATTATCAATTAGTATCTATTTCCTTTTAGCCCTTTTCAATGCAAAAATAGGTATTTATCTTTTCATAAACAATATCATAGCCTATATATTCTTTAGAGTTTGCCTTTACACTTTTTATACAGTGAACATTTTCACATGTCATTATGAATTCTTTTACAACATGATTTTGAATTGTCTTTACCTCCAGGCCATCATATGTCTACACCCTAATGTACACATTTTCTTTCTTCTTTGGTTTCCTTCTTTCTTTCCTGCTATAAATAACACTGGGATGAACATCCCTGTGGATCAATAAATATTTGCACATATCCTGATTTTTTTATTAGGATAAATTCCTAGAACTGCAGTTGCTACTACCCCCTTTCTAAAACCCATTTTGATGCCAGTGGTATTTCACTGTCTCATCGGGTTGGGCAACTCTCAGTCAGGTTTCCTGAACAATAACCCATTGTCTGATTCAATAAGAGAACTTGAACATTTCTTGTTCTGAAATATTCATAGGTTTTTGTTTTCATCTTTCTACCACTGCAAGCACTTAAAAACACAGCCTAGAGAAGTGGCATTTCTCTTTCAGAAAATGAGTTGGTAATTTATTTAAATGAGGATGGGTAGTTGTTTTAAATTATTACCTTACACAAACCTCTAATGAAATGAAGTCAGTTTACATCTTTAAATAACCTTTAATATTTGTACAAGTAAATATCTCCATTTGACGATAATGAAAATTGTCAGAAATTTTCATTTTCTCACAGTTTAGCTCACTCACAATGGCTGTCAGACAGCCAAATGATATGACGCAGGGCGCTGCTAATCGTTTCAGCAGAAGACAGTATTTCAAAGGTAAGGGAGAGGAGGTACAGACACTAATGAAGTTTTATTATCAGAACATAGAATTAAGATTGTGACAAGAGACAATGGTGCCAATGACATGTAGTTAGAATGTTAAAGCTTGCGAAGTCTTGAGCTGAATCTCGGGCACAGAAATGTTGAGAAAGGTAGCCAGATGAACACCATTTAATGGAAACAGATGAGCTTTCAGCTTATCTGGCTGGAAGATAAGCAAAAAACAAAGCGAGACAAACAAAACCTCAGGTAACAAACAAACAAAACAGATCCAAGCCGATGTCTGATCTGTAAAATAAACAAGGTGCAGGGCTGTGTAAGTATCCCTCCCTTAGCTGAACGATGAAGTCAGCATGCTTGGGTTTGTTTGTTCTCCGGAAGAGCAGGGTAGTGAAACCTGGCTCCAGTGGATCCTGAGTCTACTAAGGTTCTAGGTCTCACTTATTAGGGATTTGTGATGATTTTGGGAGAGAGGGGGAAGAGAAGTGAAGAGCAAAGGGTACAAAAAGGAAGGAGAGGAGGGTCCATCTTCATCCAAAAATGGACCCCACAAATATCTTGATTATTATTGTTTTAGTCACTGTTTGGGGGTGATCTGTTAAAGGGCAGTAAAGAACTGAAACAGGGTAATCTAGAAAGTTTCTCTGAGAAGGCTTCCCTGAGAAGATGACGTTTGAGCTCTATACCCCAGCAACAGGTAGGAGCCAGGGGAGGCAGAAGAACATTCCAGGCAAAAGGAATGGTACAAATATTCTAAGGCAGAGATGGATTTAGCCAGTTCAAGGGAAGAAAGGTCAATGAGGCTGCAGTGTAACATGAAGAGAGTTGGGTGAGTTGAGTGCCAGCATGTAGCAGGTGCTTTAAAAATAATACTCATTATCAGGATTACTGTGTATTTCCTTATGCCAGGTTCTCTCCTTGGAAGTGGGCTGTACGAATTATGGTTTTTGACCAAAGATATGGTTTTTGACCATGGTGCAGACTTACCCAAATAAGATACTAATGGGATGCCAAGTTTGGCCATAGTCCCTTCCAAGTTCATACAGAGACACTGGTACAGCATGAACTCACTTTCTATCCCATCCTAGTGGCAAGATTGGTAATAAAGAAACTTGCCCAAGCTGCTTCTCATGCCACTGAGATTCAGGGGAAAAGAGTGGATGTTTGGATACCACCATTTTTCTCAAATAGAAGAATATTTACACCTTCTTGCTTTTTTTTTAAAAAATCAATCTTTTAAAAAAAAGTTTGGAAACAAATAATTCAAAATAACACTATATAGATATTCATTTCAAGAACTGCAAACATGCATATGAATACCTTTGAATTATCAAATCCCCTGGTCTTTAAAACTTTGGTGATTTTGCCTTCTTTGAATTGGTGGTCTATCTTGTGGCTAATGTGTAATATGCAAACATAAATGACATTATCAAAAAGTATAGGGAAATAGCTTGAATCTGCATTTTGTCCTCTAACGTAAATGAAGGATTCTCTGATTGAGGAGCATGACCAATGAATGAATGACACACCAAAGACCTGCTCCCAACACAACCTGGCAGAGGATCCTGTCAAGGAACTGGACAGAGAAGAGTTGGAAGATAGTGAATCATTAGATATTTTATTTAAACACCCACAGAAAGCTGAGACAGGAATAAAGACGTAGAGCCATGTTACATTCTTCAAGCAAGTAGAAGAATATGTGGTATGTCTCTAGAACCTCTGATGCCTTTCATTTCACTCATGCAAAATGTTGACTCTTCATGCTGTCCCCAAACATCAGGACTGTTTGCATGCACTTGATACAAAAGCAATTTAAATCGGCTTCAGCAAAAAAGCAGACTTCATTAATTCATGGACTCAAACTGTGGGAAAAGTAGAGAAAGCCAGGATCCAGGACCTTCATTGCCAGGAAGATGCTCTCTTCCTTTCTTTTCTGCTTGTCTGGCATGTTGGCTTTACTCTGTAGATCAGATTCTCCGAATGACAGGAGACATGACCTTGGGCCACTCCAGGATTCCATTCTTACAACTTGTTACAAAGATGAAAAAGAGCTGTTTCTCCCAGTTTATACTTGGGGAAATCCCCCCAAATGGACTCTGATTGGCCTTGAGTCACTTGGCCATCTTCTCTGGTCAGTCATGGTGGCCAGTGAGGGGTTGTGACCAGCACAAGAGGAAGCAAGATCTGTCACTAGAGGAAGTTCGGCAGGTGAGAGATGTCGGGCAGGTAAAAACCTAGCATCCTCTCCCCAAAGGCATAGAATTTCGTGCAGTCTGATGTCAGAGCTCACAGATCTGTGAACTACCCCCTTTACTGCTGTCCACCATCCTAGACAAAAGATTCAAGGCTTACAGTTTGCTTCACAAGTTGTGAAGGCACAGTTTCTGTAATTCAGCTCAATCAGGGTATGAATTCCCTGTGGCGAGGTGCTTACATTTCAAGAACACGGATCTCGTGGAACCATTGGCTGCTGAGATGGAAGAGACTGTTTAGCCCAACACCATTATTTTATGCATGTGACAGGATTCAAGACATTGGTATGTAAGATTTCACAGATTTGGGGGGATGCAAAGGGGAGAAAGGGAGCAGCTGTCATGCCGAATGTGTTCTGCTGAGAAAGATGAGTGAAGAGAATCATTAGGACCCTGGCTGAGCCATGCTATTCAGTTCTCCTTGGTGGCCTTCAGTAAAAGGCATATTACTTCTCCAAGATTCTTTTGTCAAAGTTGGACTTGGTTTAGATACATCACAATGTTAAGAGTGACTGGAAGTTATAGTATCTGTGGTGTTTTCTGCTCATTCTCCACCCTCCCCTCCCCTTACACACCAGCCGCTCCCCGCCCTCATACGCACTCCACGTACTCAGGTTTTCCGAAGCACCTACAAACCTGAGCTCTTTGCTACCTCCCGGCAGATAAAGGAAAATCGTAGGAAAAATGTAGAACGTAGCAAGGCAGCGATATTTAAATCAGAAGGACAAGGAACTACAGTCCAGAGCAAGAGAATAGGTAAGGAGAGTTGAATAGAATAGATAAGATAAGGAAAACGGAAAGAAAGAATGCCTGTGAGTTGAGTTTCAGGCAGTCTTTTGTGGTACTTAGAGTGAGGGAAAGGAAGACCTTTGAGTGTTCTGCTCTATGGGCAGGAGATAGAGTGGGGGCGGGGCGGGGGAAGGAGTTATAGAAAAGTAATTCCAAGACTTCTTTCATGTATTTAATATTTTAAATGGGCAAAATATTTTAATGGATCATCACCAAAGAGAACATATTTCCATGGGCAAAATATTTTAATGGATCATCACCAAAGAGAAGATAAAATCCTGTTCTTCAAATATCTGTTACGGTCTTTTTCTTTTCTGCTTTTTCTTTCTCTTTAATTGCAGTGTGTTTGACGCCCAATGTTGCATTAGTTTCAGGTGTACAACATAGTGATTCAACAAGTTTCTACTTTATGCTGTGCTTAGCACAAGGATAGCTACCATCTGTCACTATACAATGGTATTTTATCCCTGTGACTTATTCTTTCCATAACTGGAAGCCTGTACCTCCCACTCCCCCTCACCCATTTTGCCCCTCCTCCCAACATGTGTATTTTTTTTTTTTAAGATTTATTTATTTGACAGACAGAGATCCCAACCAGGCAGAGAGGCAGGCAAAGAGAGAGGAGGAAGCAGGCTCCCCGCGGAGCAAAGAGCCCGATGCGGGGCTCGATCCCAGGACCCTAGGATCACGACCCGAGCCGAAGGCAGAGGCTTTAACCCACTGAGTCACCCAGATGCCCCCCTGTTGTGTATTTTTAAATGCAATCTTTTTTATTCCTAGGTACATACTCAAGAGAATTGAAGATATATGTTTATATAAAATCTTGCACACGAATATTCATAGCAGTGTTATTCATAATAGCCAAAAAGTGGGAACAACCCAAGTGTCTGCCAGCTGACAACTAGATAAATAAAATGTGGTATGTCCATACAGTGGACTGTTACTCAACCATTGATAAAATGATGTGCTGACCCATGCTATACCCTGGATGAACCATGAGAACCAGTCACAAAAGAACACATATTTTTATAATTCCTTTTATACAAAATATCCAGAATAAGCAAATCTTTAGAGAAAGTAGTTTTGTGGTTGCCTAGGTTTAGAGGAACTGAAAGATTACTGCTAAGGGTGTGAAGTTTCTTTTCGGGTGGTGAAAAGTGTTCTAAAATTGATTATGGTGTTGGGTGCATAAATCTGTGAATATATTTAAATAGATTAAGTTGTATACTTTTAGTGGGCGAACTGATCTGTGAATAATATCTCAATAAAACAGTTACAACAACAACAACAAATAAAAAACAGACTGATGGGGGCACCTGGGTGGCTCAGTGGGTTAAAGCCTCTGCCTTCAGCTCAGGTCCTGGTCCCAGGGTCCTGGGATCGAGCCCCATGTCGGGCTCTCTGCTCAGCGGGGAGCCTGCTTCCCATCCTCTCTCTCTGCCTGTCTCTCTGCCTACTTGTGATCTCTGTCTGTCAAGTAAATAAATGGAATCTTTAAAAAAAAACCAGACTGATGGGTGGGGGGAGGGAAGATTCCTCCAGAATCTGGGTAGTTGTCTAACTGCAGTGAGTTTGAGTGAATAGACAATCTTTAAATTGCGGGGTCAGCCCAGAAATGATGTATGTGTACAAGGCTTGTGTGGTTTTGTAGCTTGTTGCTAAAAAGCCGCGATGTGGTGGACCAAAGTGGAGTGTCCACTTTAAAAAAAGCCACTAGCACACACATCCGGGAATTGTCATCCTCTTAACCATTGCATATCACACATTCCATTCTGGACAATGTTTTATAACAACTGGTCATTTCATAAAATGTAAGACAATGTTTCTCCAAAACCACCTCACTTCTGGTGGCAGTGGTGATGGTAGGGAGACGATCCAAATAACTTCCTCTGCCAAGATTCAAAGCAAGTCATTCAGGGCACTGTTGG
This sequence comes from Mellivora capensis, assembly GCA_004024625.1. Classification (NCBI taxonomy): domain Eukaryota; kingdom Metazoa; phylum Chordata; class Mammalia; order Carnivora; family Mustelidae; genus Mellivora; species Mellivora capensis. Next base: position 79,417 of record PISX010003539.1, read on the forward strand.
AGCCCCTCCATGATAGAGCTAGATTTTTATACCAAAATCAGAGGCTGCCACACAAAGCAATCTTGGCAAGAATGAAATTAACTCTGTCACTGTTGTGCATTTGGTGTATTAAAAAAATGTAACATTTGACTTCCAAATTAAATGCATGAGTGTGTATTAGTCATTGTTACTCTCCTCCACCATCTTTCTAATAAAGTGATATTAATAGCCAATAGATTGGCTAATAGGATACAAATGAAAGCCTTAGTTGTATTAACGACCAAAAAGAAATCATTTATTTTCTCATTTTAATGCAACAGAATTTCCCCTTTAACTAGAAGATTTGTACTCTTGTCAGTTGTTGAGGGAAAAAAGTGCTAAAGTTGATAGCTAAAAGGAAAGATAACGAATATGAAAACCTGCCGTTGTGTGCATATATATAATGGTAATCTCTTATTTTAAAGTGTTCAGTGTGTCTAGCTCCTGGGGCAGGTATTGACTGGGAGAGAATGTGGACGTGACTCAGCTGCATAATCTGCGAACCTTGGCAAGTTGCTTAACCTCCCTGAGTTTTTGTTTCCTTAGTTCTCAAAGATCGTAATTTTGGATCTGCTGTCCTAGAGATGTGTTTTAGTTCTTGCTCCACCCAAAGACCCAGCTAGTCCATGAATTGTAATTTGTAAATAGGGAAGCATTCAGACAACCAGATTACCTCTTCCAGAAATCTGCATGAAGAGACACAGCTGTTGGTGGTTGATGATGCCCAGTGCAGTGGAGGAGACATGACGGCTGCCATGTTGGACCATGTATGAAAGAACGGAATAGGAGAACTGGTCAAGAAAGAGAAGTGTGAGCGGAAACCCAACAAGGAACGGGGACAAAGGAGACCATGGGGCCCCGAGAGGCAAGGCAGCCTTGGATCTTGGCTTCCCACTCCAGTTCACTGGAAGCCTGGTTATACTTAGGTTGCTATCCCTGGATTCTCTGGAGTCTCTAAATGCCTGTGCCAAGCTTTGCGTTTACTTACTTTGATCAAGTTTGAGTGTGTTTCTGTTTATTGGGGGGCGGGGGAGGTGGTGAGTAGGGTGTAGCCTTATTTAAAACATCTTGGTACCTTACAGAATTAGATTAAGGTTCACGTGCCTTCCCCTGATTGAGTGTGGGCAGGAGCCATGCCTTTTTAATATTTGTATTATTAAAATATTTATTTGCTTAATTGAACTGAAATTGGTGAAGTAGGTGAAGCTAGATTGAAAAGTACAAAGCACAATGGTGATGGGAGAGTGTAGGGACTATCAATAATCCGATTGAGTTTATGAAATCCTCACTAGTCATTTTTGTGTATCTGCCACAATGAATAAAGGCAAAGGAAATGGTGAAAATATACAGAAATTGGGTGGATTTTCACTTCTTTATCAGAGCGGTTGTAACTGTAGCCCTCTTCTAAAGTGAAGGAGAAGCAGGGGCTTCTTCTCAGTGGCTGAACAAGGCCGCTTCTGTCCAGAGCCAACATTCAGGTCCCTGGAGGCAGAAAGCAGACATGTTCCTTTTGTAAACTTTCTAGCATGGAGCTGTCAGGATCGAGGAAAAATACCAGATTTTCCCATCTCATCTAAATCCTTGGCTCCTTTGCTGGAGATGAGCTACAAAAGGAAATCACGAATTGTGTTCATCAGCTTCTGATTTAGTGCACATGAGCATTAAGACAGTAGCTAAAGCCCATGTTACGGAAGAGAATAGGCCATGCTTTGGGGGATGCTCAATTGTCCAGGCTCTCTCTGTTGGCCAACTTCAGCGGCTCTCCCCCATCTAGTTGCCTGACCTCTGGGCTACCTATAAAGTGAGGAGAAGAGAAGACACAACCATTCAAGGATTAAAGAGAGGCATAAGTTCAAAGAAAACATGGACTATTCTCTTCACTGTGTGGCTACCTGTCCCACCCAGACTTGTGGTGGTTCTCTTCCTGTGGGAGAAGAAATCCTAGATGTGAGGATATTACAAAGAGCACGTGACCTGTACATTCAAACTGGTGTCTAGTAACTGCCTGACCCCAGTACTATCTTTGGCCCCCTTGAGGCTCCTGCTGCTGCCCGAGGGCCTTCGCACCGTACAGTCCTACCACCACCCCCACCCCAGCTCCGCCATGTTTTGTAAGGCAAGCAGACATGTCAGCTAGCACGGAAGGGAGGGACCACCTTTAAAATATCCCAAACAACCTCTTCCCATTTCTGACACAACCTCTGGGTTTTAATTACTCCCTGAAAGTGAGAGCCATCCCAGGATCCTTCGGTGACATTTTCCAGTTTCCCTTCGGCTCCACTTATAAGAAACAAATGGGATGGCTGGCCTCCCTCTAGATTGAGTTTTTCATGAAGTCATTACTTCTGTCACGGGGAGTATTTTCAAATTGAAAAATCTGAAACAATAAATGATGGTGAAGCAGTTAATAACTGTTAAGAAATCACATTTGGAAAATTGCATTTAAGCAATAACCTTTCTCCCTGTAATTAAATGACAGAAAGGTCCTGGTTTTAATTAAGTCAGCAATTTATAGTTATGAAGCTATACTTCACTATGCAGATTAGCAAATGATAGGTCACAGAACACCCTGAGTGCATTTTGAGTGGGCCTGATATGGTAATTACTCCACTGTTCAGTGGTGACCACATTGAACCGTATCTCTAGATGAAACAATTTTCTTTTCCTTGCTCCATGATGTATAACTAGGATGAGTAAATGTACCACGAGCACTGCCTTGCACATCTTTAAATTAAAATGGATTTTAAATGAGGGGGCATGAGCGGCGGGAGCGTGTTTGAAGAACAGCACGGCAAGTGAATGGGCCACTCGTCAATGCCAGCAAGCAGAGAATATATCATTGTTTTACAGGGCTTTCTATCTTGTGCCTGAGTGTTTGCTGCAGATTTATGAGGAAGTAAAATGCTAATGTTAGTGTATTTATAAACATATGATGGGGGTTTCATCTATAATTTATTTGCTGGCCCTACTCTCTGCCTCCTTGGAAAGGAAAATGAAATATGACATTGGACAGCCAAAAGGGACATTAATATGGCTCTCACATTTTATTTAACTAAGCCCCAGCTCATATTACACATTGATGATCACATTGTGAGATGTTTCTGGAAATGCTTATTGTGTCTTATCTCCTATGTGCCCTAGCCTCAGCTCGTGCAGAGCCCCAACAGTTCCCAAAACGGCTTCAGGTGGCTTGGTGGGAATCTGCAAGAGGGAGATCATGTGTGTGTGTGTGTGTGTGTGTGTGTGTGTGTGTGTCTGTGTGTGGCCTCAGAAGGAATGGAAAGTCCAGCTTCTGAAAATACATCTTTTTTTTTTATTACTCTTAAAGTTTCATGCACACCTGAACTGTAAGAAATGACTTCTTTTCAGGTATTTGATTTCTTCTTCAAACCCCATATTTCCCTATCTCTCTTCATTAAAGCATATCTCCACCCAAACACATGGAGAACGTAGGCTGCAGAGGAAGGAATTAGAGCATCAGAATGAGCATCAGAAGCCAAGCACATCCCACATGGCAGAGGGGGCTGAGGATGTGCCCATGATGGCAGTATTTCTCCCAGATGGGGACGCTAGTTGTTCTGGTTCTCAGCTCTGGTGTCACGCCGTCTGTTCCCCCACCTCGTGCCTGCATAAGGGAAGAGGTGAAGTGAATCAGAGTTGAGTGAAACTGACCAGTGAATCACCAAATGTGTCAATGCTAATAGTGATTCAATAGTCATGAAGCCCAGTTCTAAAGAATCAGAGGCAAATCAAGATTCTCAAGAATTTCTTAATTTATAATATTGAATCTTCTTTTAGGAGGAGAAAAAATAATGACAGAAATGTACTTCCCACCCATCCTCCCTTGGGCTTTCTGGAATCCTAGAAGAGGACTCAAAATGACTGTGTTCCCTCCAAAATTGTATTATATTTAAAAGGAAAAAATATCACTGTAGCATTTTAAAGAATCACATCATGCATGTTTAATTCAAATGTCAGCTATAGGGATGCTCCCAAATTGCCCAGTCTGCTGGGGTCATGCTGGCCTTTGAGGTTTTTTTAATCTTGAGCCCTCATCTAACATATGTTAGGGTGGGGGACACAGTGTTGTTCTCTGTATCTTGGGGGTGTTCTCAGAGTGACTCAGATTTTCCACAGTCACCTCTGACCTCAATTCCTGCTTTTCCTGAATTCTACAGCTCCTCTCTGTTTTGCCTTCCATGTTTACCACCCCTTTTCTGCTCTGGGTCACCCCATTGGGCATCACCCCAATTACTGTCTTCCCCAGAGCCCTTCTGTCCCAAGACGTGGGAGGACCTCCTAAAGATTTGAAGCCATGGAGAGAATGAATGACTTCACAGCTCAGCAAGTAACTTAAAATGGAAGTTTAGACTGTTCTTCAAAGCACTTTGGGTGTTCCCACAATGGGGAAATTCTTGAAGGAGAACCCACTTCTATTTCTGTGCTGATCTTAATCTCTCTTTTCTTATCTGATTTGTTCCCTTTTCTCCCAACCCTTAAATTCCCATCTACCAGTCTACACACTTTGGTCCTCTTTGTCCTCCTTTCCGGCCCACTCCTGCCATGGCCAGGGGGCTTCATCCTCAAGACCTGACTATCTCTCTCTCTCAGGGAGGAGTTCTGCTTTCATCTTCAAAAATATTGCATTCTGTTTCCTCCTACCCACGTAGAAACAATAAAGCTCTACCACCGAAGGAGTGAGGCCTCTGAAGGACAGTGTCTGGGCATCTCAGGGGAAAGGCAGTGGGGGCTGAGATTCTGCCCAGTTCCATTGGATTTGATGGCACTTCTGAGACTCCCCAGTGTCGTCAGCCATGGTCTTCAGAATTCAGCGCATTCTGCAACTGTGTTTTTGTATCTTAGATCCAAGAAGCCAGTTGCCTTCTGTGCTCAGTTATTTCCTTGAAGTCTCAGCTTGATCCTTGTATGAAATTATGTCTGGTCCCTGGCATGAGTTTTGAGTGCAACTTGGAAAGGATCTCTAGGCAAAACAAGAAGCTAGAACTGGCCAGAGTTTCCTTTCGATTCACCATGTGAGTGGGGTTCCCATCACTGGCCAGATCCCAAGTTTGTGCCCCTGCTGGGCTGGGGGCAGGGCAGGGCAATGTAGCAGGAGAAATGGACTCATCCTTGCTCATGCAGGCTTGGACACCAGTTTCAGAAACAGGTTCTCTTATAAGTTAAAGTAAAACTTTATATGTTCAATCGGCTGGAGATAAATTTCTTTGGGGAAAACCTTAGAGAAATTTTTAACTTCTCTCACAGTTGGTCACCAGACATATAGGGAAAATGTCTGTGGCTAAATTTACAAGTTAATAGAGATACATACTAGGGACTCCACTTCTTCCTTCTTGAAGATATGATGTGTCTTCAACCAGAATTAAAAGATAGATTTCATACAAACCAGTGAATCTGGCAAGAAGGGTTACCACTTGACTTCCTCATGTATTCATGCATTTGGCTACAGTTCATTGGCTGGACTCCTGCTATTTGCTTTGTGCTGGGCTGGGCAATAGGGATATGAGAGTGGATAAACCAACTGACGTCAGGGAATCCACTCTCCCTACGTGTGTCAGGAGTGCCTCTGGGAGGAGTAGAAGGGCGGCAGACACAGAAACAGATCATGATAACATTCTGTCAAAGAACTTAAGAGCAAGACTTGGAATCAGACAAAAGGCAATCCAACTCTACTTCTAGTACTTATTGGCTGTATGACCTTGGTCAAGTCACTTTACCATGCTTTGCTTCATCTTCATCATTAAAGGGGAATAATCATAGTATCCACCCCATAGGGTCATCAGGAAGACAATGAAATAACATAGAATTCACGGGGCATATTAAGTACTCAGATGTTAGATATCATGACAGCACATGAGTCATATGATGAAATGCACAAGGCATAAGAGAGTGTAGAAAAGGGGTGACATCGAACTCAGCCTGGAGGAATCAGTGAAGACTTTTAGAGACCCTGACTTTAAACTTGATGGTAGTTTAAGTAGTGCATTCAGTTCACTAAGCATTTGGAGGAAAAGTGGGCACACTTGAGTTTTATCCTAGGATTCTGATCCTGAGTGATCAACAAATTTCAACTCATTTATTCCAATGACTAGAGTCAAGGCTAATGTTTTGGAGAAGAGAAAGCAATGTTCCTAGTGCTGGTGGCTGTAAAAAAAAATCATTATCAGTGCTTCTCCCCTTCATTATGTCCCAATGGATGGTCCCCAAATCCCCCTCTCATGACAAATTTCATGGTTGCATCAGGTGGAGAAACTCTTTAAGCCTTTAAGCCTACAAAACGTCTCTCTTGCTCATGGAAAAGCAGTGTGAAACAACTTCCTGTCCTGTGCATTGTTGTAGAAGCTCTCCCCCAAAAGTTGCCAAGACAAACAGAAGTTTAACTTCCTGATCTTCTTGAATATGCCGGTGAATTATTATCAAGTGGAAATGCATGTAATTAAGGTGGGCGGAAGGCAGGAATTGAATTATGATAAAACTCATGCCTGCTGATGTGTTTGATGACAGAGGAGAAAATCATAAAGGGAAAGATGATGAATTTCTGTCTTTTCTCTGGGAATTACTGACTTAGAATCAATGTAATGAAAAATTGTCAAGTGAACAGAGAATGGCACAGGGAAAGGATAAATTTCGGATAAGTTTCTGATGGAAATACATAAGCTCACAGCAGAGCCACACTTTCCATTTTGATCTCTGGGATGAAATTCCACCAAAAATGTGTTTTTTGAAGAACAGGTATGATCCTGTCACTTTCCTATCAAAAAGCTCTCAGGGACTTTCCCTCATGTTCTACAGAATAAAGTTCAAAGTCCTGAACATGGCATTCTAGGACTGTTAAAACAGACCTCAATCTCCTTCACTAACCTTATTTCCTGCTTTATCTAATGTGCACACATGCACATACACACACAGAACGCGCACCCTAGTACACTCCAGACCACGTATATTAGTCAACATTTCTTAAATATGCTGTATTCAGGTACCTTGCTCATGCCAGAACGCCCTTACACCGATCTCCAAAGATCAGATTCCAACCCCACCTAAGATCCAGTTCAAATATCCTTTCTTTCATCAGGTCTTTTCCAGAGCTAGAATTAATCTCTCTCCTCTCATTCACATGGATTTTCTCCAGATGGTAAGTAATAATATTTGTATTACTTAGGAATTCTTTATACACTTAAATCTTTTTTATTTTTTATTAATGGATTTTCTTCCTTATTATCTTGTTAAATCCTTGAGGACAAGAGCCATGTCTTACTCATTTTTATAACCTTCACAGTCCCTGGTATGGTGCATTGCATGATATTGTCTTTAAAAATAATTCCCCTTTTTTTGCTTTGGCTGTCAGGAAGCTCAGGACTAAGTTATCAGATATTAGCATTGTCCAGGAGGCCGACAAGGGAGATAAAAAGAGAAAAAAAATAGATCAGATAAAGATAATACAGTTGACCTTGAACAACACAGGTTTGAACTGTATGAGTACCACTTATAGCAAGATTTTTAAATATATATATAAGTACAGTATAGTGCTGTCAGTACATTTTCTCTTCCTTGTGATTTTAACATTTTCTTTTCTCTAGCTTTATTGTAAGAATATATTCTATAATAGATATGCACAAAATACAAGTTAATCAACTTTTTGTGTTATTGCTAAGGCTTCTGGTCAATGGTAGGCAATTAGTAGTTCAGTTCGGGGGGGGGGTGTCAAAAGGATTTTTGACCGCAGGGAAGTGGGCACCCCTAACCCCTGTGTTGCTCAAGGGTCAGCTCTAATGATATCTCTATTGAGATTTTCAGCCCTTCGGAATTACTTTACATTTGATCTTCCTAGAAATTCTGTGAAGAATGTATGAGTTAGGAATCTTTATTAACCCTCATTTAATCCATTTAGCATGGACTAAAGCAGATTGAGGCTCAGAGAGATTAAGTGTCACACAATCAGAAGCTTTGAAGATCTTTCTTAAGTCTTACTCTAAGTACCAATCTACAAAGGGCGAAGTGTGGCCAATGGAAAGCTGTCACAGGGGAGGCAGGCTTGGAGTGGTGGGCTTGGGGCAGGAGTGGCCGTTCACTGTTAATGTTGTTGTGATTCCGGCTTCTTCCATTTCCCACCCACCCACCTTCCAGCCTGTAGAGAACAGATGGCTGCTTGGCTGTGGTTTCAAAGAGCAGTCACTAAGGGTAGGTCAGCTAGGATCCTTGCATGGAACTGAAAATCGATCTCAAAATGGACAAAAGATAAGGTCGATGATGGGCTCCTGTAACTAGAAGTCTAGAAGTCAGCTGGGCTTCATGATATGCTTCAACCAGTGGCATCTACCTCCTGTTACTCTCTTGACCTCCCCCTTCTCCAATGTGTTGGCCTCATCTCCGGCCACTAACAAAGAATGTTAGCCATGCATCTTCCTGGGACTCAGGACTAGAAAACTCCCAGGAACCCTCAGCAAACCTTTTTTGAACTCCATTGGCCCAAAATGGATCAGATAATCATTCCTGAATCCATCACTGGAGAGGATGGAATTAGCTTCAGCCAACCAGGCCCAGCTAGGAGTGGGCTCAGTTTCTCCTAAGTCACAGGGGTGGCAGTGGGGAGCAGGAGATAGATAGAAGATGGGACAAGTATTACTGATCAAAATGGGAGTACTGAGGTTCTGCCAGTGCCGCCTTCTAAAGAAACACACCCCCTCCTTTCTGCTCTCTCATTGGGCTATGCCCGAGACACCTTCTCTAGCTATAGCCCTTCTTATTCGATTTCTTTTCTTTCTTTCTCTCCCTTCCTCTCTTTCGTTCGTTCTTCTTTTCTTCCCTTCATTCATTCGTAGACTATCCTTTGCACCATGTCCTATGCAGACACTGAGGTGTTGGGACACCACTGTCCTTCACACGGGGCTCCCTTCTGACATATGAAGCCAGTGTCCCGCAGGCACAGTGAGCAGCCCCTTCAGGTGTCCTGGAGAGGTCAAGAGCAGACGGGACACCGGCGGTCCTGAGAGTTATGGCACTAATCAGGAAGTTTGTTTCATTTAAAGGACAGAGCAGTGAGGCAAGGAAGAGTGATTTTTGTCGACCCAGAACCGAAATATCACATTAAAATGCCTCCTAGCACAAAGAGGTTTGTCCATTAAATTTAATTAAGCTTTCTTTAGATTCGCGTGTCTCCGGAGATCTATTACGCCCAGGGGACAGACCATTTGCTTTTGCCAGGCTTTGCTCTGCTCTTTGCATTATTCTTTCGGACCGGAAAAACCCCTGTGCCTCTATTGTCTACCAGAATGTTCAAACTGAGTGGCCAAACACAGGCCTGGGAATTGTGGAAATTCTTCCTACAGGGTCCTCTGGCAGTTTCTGGCTTCGGTAGCCTCTTCAGCAAGAGCTCTGAGCTCCAGGCGCTTTGTTTTCCCTCTTAAAATGGTGTGCCTTTAACAGAGGTTAACAGAGGTCTCTCTGGAGCATTCTGGAAGCCGATATTCCTTCAGAGGCACCAGCTGGGAAGAGGCATGTGCCCACGCCAGACTCTGAGTGGGTGTGAATTCCTCAGTTCCAAAAAAGAGCAGTTCTGCCTGAGGCGCTGATTGGGCCCAGACTCACCCTGGCAAATTCCCTGGTAGCGGAACCCTGGCAGGCAGCAGGGGAAACATTCCCGGGGTTTCCAGCCCTGGAGACCTGTTCCATCCTTCTCCACTTGGAGGAACATGGCCCTCAGAGCTGCCACATTAATGCTGTTTCTGGAAGCTGCCAGTGACCCCGCAGCCCCTCTCTCACCCCTCACATCCAGGCTTAGGAAGTTGAAGGGAGTGAGAGCTCCGGTTCCCCAAGGGAGGGTGTTTCTAGAATGTTACCAGGTACTGTGGGAGCAGCGGAGGGGGGCGGGGGAGGGTGGGGTTCCTCTGGTCAAATGTCCAGGCGCAATATTGGATGAAGCAAAAATAAACAGGTTTGTTGCAGAAGATCAGGACACGTGTATATTACTGTCTTCTGGGTACTGGGTACATGTAAATTTTGAAATAAAACAAAAGGAAATAGCTTTACCATTAATTACTCTATCAAGATCTGCAGAAATAAAATTGCCTTATGCGTTTGCCCCTTGGAACGAGTTAAAGGATTAGAATTCTTTTCCACTAATATGCCCATGGTAGGAGGCTACGTGACCTTTCACCTCAGGTTAGGCTCAGCTGTATCAACAGAGAGCAATGCACAGATTCTTCCAGTCGGGTTGCCAACACTTTTGAAACCCTGTTTGGACCTATTTGGTGACTGTGAGTTAGACATCCTTATGCAGAAAGCAAGAAATCTGAAAGCCAACTTCGAATCATGTTTCTGGGCAAGTTAACTTATCTGTTCTTTATGATTTGGGTCTAGTCCATGGAGTAGAATGGTTGATGTGGTCTTATCTCTGAAGAGTTGGTCCCTATTGGAGTCTTTGGTGACAATAGCATGACAGAGTGGGAATTAGATAATATTCTTTTAGGATGTGTAATGGACTGAATGCTTTCAGCCTCCCCAACTCATATACTGAAGGCTGAGCTCCCAACGAGATGATTGTTGGAGATGGGGCCTTCGGGAGGTGATTAGGGTTGGATGAAGTCATGAGGGTGGGGCCGTCACCTGGGATTAGTGCCCTTATAAGAAGAGACACCAGAGAGCTTGCTGCTTCCCTCTTTCTCTCTGCCTCTTGAGGACACAGTGAGGAGAGAGCCCTCACCAGGAGCTGAGGAAGCTGGCAGGTTGATCTTAGATTTCTCAGCCTCCAGAATGTGAAAATATAAATTCCTGCTATTTAAACTGCCCAGTCTACAGCCCTTTGTCATGGTAGCCTGAGCTGGCCGAGCCAGCATACTTAGCTGACAGTGACAGAAACTCGAAAGTAGCTTTGACAATAAAATGTGTTGGCTCACATACCAACAGCCAACAAGAGGGCAGGCTCTGTGTCTGATTTTGACGGATGCTTCCAGCCCCGTTTTCTAATGTCCTCTTGTTTCCGTCTTCTTCTTCTTCTTCTTTTTTTTTTAAGATTTTATTTATTTATTTGACAGACAGATCACAAGTAGACAGAGAGGCAGGCAGAGAGAGAGGGAGAAGCAGGCTCCCTGCTGAGCAGAGAGCCCAACGCGGGGCTCAATCTCAGGACCCTGAGATCATGACCTGAGCCGAAGGCAGAGGCTTTAACCCACTGAGCCACCGAGGAGCCCCTGTTTCCGTCCTCTTCTGCACCCCACTATCACCTTCAGCATTGTACTGAAGGAGCTGCCTTCATTCCAGGCCTTGCATCCCAGAGAGGACAATATCCACAGACACGGAGACTGGCTTTCCTGTAGTGTCCTTCTTAACAGTAAGGACACTTCTTCTAGAAGGTGCCATCAACTTCCCTATGTAACTGATTGGTCCAAATGAGACAACATGTTTATTCCCACACCAATTCTTCAGGCCAGTGGAATGCCATGTTCTTATGGGGTTAGCTGTGAGTTCCTACACCAAGGGGCAAAGGGGTCCCCCTTTGTTAAGAGTCCACTTCTGGCGCTAGAATCAACTCCCCAGCCACTAGACTCTACACAATGGAGGGGGGAGTAATGAGTATTCAGGAGCTCATCAAAGTGTTTACCTCATAATCCTTCAATTTTACTTTATTAAAAGGATTTAAGAATCTAACCCAGAAAAAATTTCACATGAGCCAATATCCTGTAAGCACTATCATTAAAAACCTCATCCCCAGATCTGTAAATTATTCTTTATTGCTAAGAGGATATTATATCATAATGATATCGCTAGTGAATTACCAGAATGAATGTTACAAAAGTCTTTATGCTCATCTATTGGTCGACAAGAGAAAACATGAATTTAGCAAAAAATAATATGCATGCCTTTGACAAGTTATGGTTTTTTCCTTGCCAACACATTTTTCCCCCTGAATTGAACTCATTTATGAAAAGATTTTGCTGCCTTGGTTAAAAACTATCCAAGGCTTGTAATATCTAAATGTCAGAGAACAATGGGATGCATGCGTCTTGATTGCTACAGTAATTTGTACCAACCAAAGGGGAAAATTACTGATGGGCCAGATACCACAGGTGATTAAGTAAGTCTTCGGGCGCACTGAAAACTTTCAGAGGGCTGTTGGCATCCTGTGGTCATTAAGTAGATACTACTTTCTTTCTGCTTCAAAAAACCTAGAAATTAGAAAACAAAGAAAATTAGTAGACAGAGATAGGGACACATGATTTGCCATCTGCCAGACCATAACTTTAGGTGAGTTACTTAAACACCATGGGCCTCAGTCTCCTCCTCTGTAAAATGGGAACAATAATTTCTACTTCCAAAAGTTTTATGAAGATAAAAGGTAATGCACGTAGCTTAGCACAGTATTTGGGACATAGTTGGTGTTTAATAAATGATTAACTATTGTTAAAACATCCAGGACATTCTAAAGGTTACCAGATTCTTTAGGAAGAGGGCTTTTAAGTGAATCTGGGCTTCTATGGATCAGTTAGCTCTTCGTGGACTCCATCAGACCAGAGACTGAGCTAGCGGTCACTCTGCAGCCACCCATGGTGACCACAAACTAGAGCCTGAGTTTGTCATGTAGATTCATGACCAAAGTTGAAAGCAGTGTTTGATTGAAAACAAGAACTAAGGTTAAAACAGAAAAGTCTCTGGTCTGATAAAATCTTTCTGGGTTTGTTCTTTTTATTTCTTTTTTCTTTTTTAAAGATTTTATTTATTTATTTATTTGAGAGTAGAAAGATCACGAGAAGGGAGAAGATCGGAGGGAGAAGCAGACTCCCCATGGAGCTGGGAGCCTGATGCTGGACTCGATCTCAGGACTCCAGGATCATGACCTGAGCCAAAGGCAGTCTGAGCCAAAAGCAACTGAGCCACCCAGGCACCCTGGGTTGGTTCTTCCTAAAGTAATCTTCATGGTTCCTCGGTTGATAGAATGAAAGACAGCACAACTAAAATTCTTTTTCATTTTGTTCTTTTTTTAAAAACTTGGCTTCTTAAAACTTTTTTTTTGAAATGCGTAGTATATCATAAACAAAATTTAAGCAATATGAAGTAAAAATCCCTCTATGGTCCAAATTTCCCTCAAGATTGGTATGTATCATTCTTCTAGAACTCCCAAGCATTTGTGAATGTAATAAAACTATATGTATTTCAATATGCATGGGAAAATATTCCATTGATTAATTAGGAGAGAGAGAAGTCTATCATCCTGTGAAAAACTTCTTTTCCACTTGGTGAACCCCTTTATATGTGAATGCATAAAAACCTATCTTTTCTAACAGCACCAGAATATTTAATATATCTCTCATATTTTGGTTGTTTCTAACCTTTCATTATTTAGAAAAAAACAAAAGAATGAATATCTCAGGCATACACTTCGTGCACTTATCTGCTGTCCTTGTTTCGTGAAATTTTTAAAAATGCAAAATAAATCTTTGAGCGCAACATCACAAATGTATCAAATAAATCATGGTCAAACAATCAAATCCTATATAAGAAAAGCAAACCGAGGTACTTAAACTTAGCTGAAACCTTACCAGTCTTTGGGTCTTGTGGTTCACAAGTTGCCTTAGGGGGTAAGGGAGATCCTGTCTAGTGTCCTGGGGTCACCATGAATTCTGGAAACGACTGTCACCTGGGGCATTTCCAGAACTGCCCAGACAATTCTTCTCCACTTCTGCAATTCTTCTCTGTCCACCAGGTACATCAAAGGGGACTTGAACAGGCAACACGTTCTTCTGTCTTCCAGAAGTTTCATGCAACTACGCAACAGAAGGCTGCTGCAGTAATTGGAGCAATTTATTCTATCTGATGCCAGTGGGTTAATTCATTTTTCAGTGTGGGTATCTGTTTATGTATCTAGGTATCTATGCACCTATCTACGTGGGCACACAGACACATGCAAACATATAGTATTTTCCCAGTTTTTTCCTGAGCTTTCTACCATTTCAGAAATATCATTGACCAAAGAAAAACACATTAACCCAAGCCAAAAAATACCTCCCAATGTACCCTTTCTCCTTATTGGTAGAGGAATTTCCATGGTACTTCATCTAAGAGCAAAGCGTCAGCTCTCCCATTGTAGTAGACAAACATATTATTTCCTTCTGGTACATTAATTTTTGGATTACTCTGGGGGACAGAACACCACCAAAGTAGTGGTTTGGCTATAAACTCCCTTGACATCTGGCCAAATCCCCAAATAACAAGGATGTAATTGCTTTCAAGCTCTCACTACTCAGATTTTCTGGTCACCTCTTGCATAAATGAAAAAGTTAGCATTTATACTTCTGTAGTAACAAAAACCACAACCCATCATAATATTTACCAAGTTGTGATAAGATAAAAGCTCACTTTGGAGGACCTCAGAAACAATATTTAGCACAGGCATTTAGGGAGTAGAGAGCATTGCCAGAATCTAGAGAGCTCCTGAGACTTTAGCTTTTCTTGTTGCACCACGAAAGGCACAGAGACAGCTTCTAGATTCTTCCACTTGTGGTTTTCCTAAGTTAGTGTCGGAGACATCACCTAAGGTGCATAGAACGTTCAGGGCAAGTTTGCAGGTGAGTAAATGGGGCTTCCCTTTGTGCTTCCTTGAGTTAGCCTGTTTGTGTCTTTGGAAATGAGTTCACCCTCCCATGGAGGGTCCTCTTCTGGGACTGTGTTTTCCAGAACATGGGACACACACCTCTAATAGCAGGAAAGAAGGTTTTAGGTTGTACCCAACCTCTAGGCATTAAGGAAACTTGAATCATAGAATGAGAAAATTATTCCTTTCCTAACTCTCCTTTGAGCCTCTGATTACCCAGAAGAAAGCCTCTATGTGTCTGTATAGCCCTTGAACACATGCTAACTTTCCTTTTGTACAAGGAGAACACAAGTTTCAGGCCCAGCCCACCAAAATCTACATAGAGTTTAGTAACTTGGACTGACATGTGCCTTTAAAGTGACTTCTCATTCATGGTAAGCAGGTGTTACTGATTTTTCTATTCATGGTAACAATGCCAAATTTCTTTGGCAGTACTTTTAAGTAAAGCTTTTTAAAAGCAAGTCACTTAAAAAAAAAAAAAATACAGGAAGGGCATAGATGCAGCCAAATCCACAAGGGTGGTATGGGAACGGCCGAGGTTTGGGAGAGTCTGAGGGAAAGCTCTGGGAGCAGTCCCAACACTGCCCACACCCCATCTTCTCCTCCCCTCTCCTCCACTTCACTTAATCCTTGCTGGCCTCCCTGAAGTTTCCAGAAGATGACTTACGTCTCTGAGCCACCTCTGTGGTTACCTCTGCTAACACTTCCTTCTCCCCAGCTTCTGGTTATTCCTGCTTATCAGATTAAGGCTTGTCTCAGGAATCAGGGTCTTCTCTGGCCTCGCTCCACCCCCCTGTGCCTCTCTTGTATCCGGCACCCAGAGAGTCCCCTATCAAGGCACTTCTCGCACTATACCTGTCATTGTAAGTTGAACGTCCATCCTCCACCAGCTTCTTAAGAACGAAGAGTAGGTCTTGCTTATCTGTCCTCCCACATGCTAGGTGGTGCTTGGCACATAGTAGGGACCCCAAAATGTGTGTCGTATGAAGGAGCATTTGGCTCCTCGGAACTTCTCAGCTGCCTTGTGAATCTTTGGCTGAGGACCGCACCCTCCCCCCCACCCCTACCCCCTCACCCCTACCCCCTCACCCCCGCCCGCCCCCAACAGCTACCCAGGGAGTTCCCCCATCTGCCTGTAGGCGCAGGGGAGCAGCTGAGGCTGGGGACCGACCCACAGCCGCTGCAGCGAAAGGATCTTTTGCTTACTGGTTGTGGTTCGCCGCCGTCAGCAGCGAGGTCCTCACACACAGGGACATAGCGTGGCTTCTGGAGCTGGCGTCAGGGCCTTGAAAGGAACCCAAGGTCGGGCGCTGCCGGGACCCTGCGCTCAGCCTGCGCTCAGCCTTCGCAGCCCCTGGGACAGGCGCCTGGTGCCGGCCGGGGGCCGAGGTAGGAAGGCTTGGACAGAGGCTTGACATTCGCAGCCCCAAGTTAGGGCACTGGCCTGGGAGGACCTTCGGAGGATGGAAGGAGGGTGACAAAACAAAACATCTTTTTTTCTATTATAAAATGAATACCTTCTCAATACAAAATAAATTAGAGACCACAAAAGGAAGGAAGGAAAGGGTAAGAAGAGCTACCTGGAAAGCCCGATTTTTTGCTGCCTTTTGGGGTGGGGTGGGCTGTTAAAAGATGGTTATATTGGCACTGCAAATGCTGTTTTGTACTCTGATTTTTGCCATTTTTTTCACATTCTTCATAAAATCTGAAGATCCCTCTTTATCTTTTATCATTATCCTCGTAAAGAATAATCTTTATACCTTTGTTAGAAGGAAAACAGTCGTTGTCATGCGTATGGTAAATGAAGAAAGAGAAAAGAGAAAATTCGCCTGCAATTTCCCTCAGCGGTGTTGATATTGTCGTGTCCATTATTCTAGTCTCTCCTCTTCCCGTGCCTGAGCGTGTGTCGTGACGTGACACCAATGGTCACCACTTGCAGAGTCCCTATGACACGCCAAGCACTGTGCAGAGCACTTCACCAACATTTTCTGATTTAAGCATTCTCTCAGCCCAAAGTATCATCCCTCCCCCCCACTGACAGGGGAGGGAGCGGGTTTAGAAGGATCAAATGCCTAGTGCATGGACACGTTCGAGAAAGAGCTGAATTTACCTGCAACTGTGTGAGATAAAGCCGCAGCTCTTACCCCTAAGTCCCCTCCCCCACCGGGTCCCCCAGCTCTACTTCTGATTGCTTTGTAGCCATCCAGAAGGGGTAAGGTAATCTCCATAGTAGAGGTTCTCAGCACTAGCTGCGGATTCAAATCAACTGAGGAACGTTAAAGAAAATGGGGATGCCGGGGCCTCTAGTCCAGATCTTCCCACTGGGGTTGAGTCCCTGGTGTTTTCCAAGCTCCCCAGAGGGCGCATGTATGTAACCAGGGCTGAAGTGCCATGCTTCGGAGTTCACTTGCTTTGTGGGTCTGGATGACGGGAAGGCCAACCAGTTTGCTAATAAATAAAAACAAAGCAGCGTCTGGCCACCAGGCAGAGGACGATTCCCACGTTCGCACACCTTTCTCTGGTGCTAAATTGAAAGCAAAACTCACTCCCTGCACCTTTGACCTCTGAGGAGAGGAAGGTGGGCCGGCGGATGGCTGGAAGCTGGTCTTCAGGGTCCCTAAATGCGAGCGACCCAACCCTTGGACGTGTGCAAAATATTTTGGGTCATGGGTCCACACGCGCCTGAGTGAGTGCTTAATTTCCTTTTTCAGACCTCAGTAATTTCTAGCAGAGTGTGTAGAGTTCATGGCACAAGCGCATCTGGATTTGGGGGTGTGGATCTGAAATGTTTGCAGGCTGATATGTTGGGAACAGATGTTGAGTCGGCGGCCAGGGACGATGGGGTGATCTCATCAGAGGCCCCATCTGGGGCTCCGCTTGGAGCAACACGGCCTTCCCTGCTGACTCGAGATGTGCCCTAAATGTGGCTTCTTCCCCGCCTGCCCAAAGGCGCCCTGTAGCCTTCTCCCTCACAACTAGGGACACCCGGAACCTGGACATGGCTGCATCTGTGCAGAAAATGTCAGGAGGATGGAAAACAATTGCTTCTTAAAGGAGCTGAGGCCTAATCCACTAATCAAGACTGGTTCAAGCCATCCCCAGGATCAGCTCAGAAAGGAGCTCCAGAGCCGCTGGCCAGAAATCGGAGTCAGGGCCCCCTCCCTCTGCCTGGTGAGGAGAATGGGCTGGGAACCAGCCAGATCTCTTCTTACCTTCTCACTTCCATTCTCCTGACTGGATGTCATCTTTCCCCTTCCAGATAACTACAGTGTTTAGGTCAGACATGCTCAAACGTGAATGCATGTAAGGGCCACCCAGAGTGTTTCAGGCTCTGGGCTTCCTGCCCGGGTCCACAAGACAGAGATAGTTATACTACCCGCTCTCCGAGTTGTTTGTCAGGGGTTAGATGAGACGTCATGTGGAAAATATTTAGCACAGGGTTGGACATACAGTAGATGCACAATAAATGTTGGCTAATATAAAGACAACATATTCCAATAAATAATCATGGTTTATATAATGTAACAAATTTTGGCCCTAAGTAGAAGAGGCGGAAACGTTCTGGGCCTGGCAGTTGGAACAGCAGGATTGCGAAATCCAAATGGATTCCCAGACACCAGCTTCTGGAAATGTGACTACACTGCTCAGAGTTAATGAGTTGCTAGAATAAAGTTAATAAAGTTCTGTGTGGAAGGAAGAGATTTCAAGTGCCAAGTTCTATCCACTTCAATTCTCATGCATTGTAACCCTTGGCAAATCTTCTTCACCCAAGAGTTCTGATTCTGGCTCAGCTTCTAGCATGGTACCAGTTAATTACGATAATAGAGTAAGGCATTCTTGGGCATCGGGGTGGTGCTGGACAAATGTGGGACAGCAGGGTTTGGGGTAGGGGATTTATTATAAGCCAAATAAATGGCATCAGAGGATTGGTGAGGAAATTGTGACCACTGAAATGAAGCCAAGGCCTGATGGGGTGGGGGGTAGCTCAAAAGGAAACTTGGGAAGGATATTGACACGATTGTTTCATGGGGATTGAGGGCCATCCCAGTGTGTGAGCATGGAAGAGAACGGGATGGTTGGGAAATTGCCCTGGATGAAGACAGAATGAGTACAGACAGGAAGAAGGGATGGGTGTCATACATCAGGCCCAGGACTCACCCACAGGCCCGGAGGAGTCTCTCAGCATGGGTGCCTTTCCTCTGGCTGCATGTAGCAAGCCCAGCTGCCCTGGGAAGGGAGCCCCCCACCCCCTCCACCAAAACAGCCCAGTCAGAGCCCATCTCGAGGCCTCTCTCTACTGACCTAGAATGTGCATGTGGGTCCCAAGATCCAGAGCTCCCTGACTCTGAGATGCCAAACATCAGTAGTTCTTTCTGTCTTTGACATCAGCCCACTTAAGCCCCGTTTCCTGTGGTTAGTGCACGATATGGGTTAGAACTCTTTTGAGCCTTGATCACCTCTCTGAGTCTCAGGCTCCTCACCTGTAAAACAGGGAGCATTCAACTTATCTTACAAAGTTGTTAATAGGAGCAAATGAGAGAATGGAGGAGTGTGTGAGAGAATGGGATAGGATGGTTGAAGAAATGAGGTCTGTCTCAGCAGTTAACAATTTGAGGGCTGCTGAATTCATTTCATTCAACCCTCCCAACCAAGCCTGACCTCTCCCCCGCTTTGCTAGATGAGGAAATGACAGCTCGGAGAGGCTAGGTCACTGGTCCTACGCCCTGGGACGGGAAACTGGCCCAGTTAGGGCTTGAATCCAGGGCTCTAACACTCTAGAACACCGCCCTGCCTTCCAGTCAGTACCTGTGCATCCGTGCGCTGTCTTATCTCCGAACATGGCCAGTGTTGGGGGTTCTGCTGGGTCTAAGAAGCCTGCTTGACTTGCTGACTCTCGCTCTAAGGGCCATGCTTCTTGCACCTTCTCTTCTCATTTATCCACAGACCCCCAGATGGTCACGGAGGTAGCCAGGTGGCCAAGAAATTCAGTTAGAGAAAACTCCATTTGCTTTCCATCCAAGATGACCGTGCATTTTCCAGGTACAGTCCGGAGCCCCTAATTCACAAGAGACATTGAGTGTGGCCTGGGCGGCCCGTGCATTTCTGCCTCAGTCCCAGCAGAGAGCCTGCCTGTGTTGTTATGTGTCCTTACTCGTTAAGGATTCTCTGTATTGAGATGCAGCCTAATTAGGGTTGAGCTCAAAGCCTGTTCGTTTGGGGGCTTAGTTCATAAAAGATTAATGTTCATTTTCCTTGGGTTTTGTTGCAGAATTCAGCTGGAAAAAATCCAGGGTGCACTTTTTCCAAGAGAAGTAGCACTTTGGTGGTTTGTGAAAATCCCTTTTCCCTCATGTTAAAACCTTGTTTTTTATGTCCTCCCCCACCCCCTGGCCTTTACCCTAGCATTTTAGTTTCTGAAGATGTATAAGAGGGAAAAAAAGTGAATTCTGGAGTCAGAGAAAGCTGCTGGACATAGTATTCAAAGGGAACATCTTTACTTATAATTAAAAAAAAACAGGTGGCAAATTAAACAGGGCATATTGGAAAACAGTTCTGTGTTCATTCACTTATTCATTCCACTGTTTAGCAAACATTTATTGAATGCCTGTTGTATGCCAGACACTGGGTATGTATGTATGTATGTGTGTGTATACATATATATATGCATATATATATATATATACACATATATATACACATACATATATACATATATATATATACATATATACACACACACATACATACATAATATATTTTACCTGATTTTTCTTTTTGTGATTTGCTTGAGCAACTTAATTCCATTATCAGAGTGCTAATACATAGGAGTGAGTAGCTCCTGATGGTACTTCTTCAGAAGGAAAAACATACACATCTAGTTAAAAGAAAAATCTTCTGTATTTTCTGATAACAGAAGCAATATATGCTGACTTGTATGATACTGAAGAATCTGGTTTGCTTACATTTAAGAAGTAACAACATTTTATAATCCCAACCCTTGGAGATTTCAGTTGTTAATGGATTGATTGGTGTATATTTTTCCAGGTTTATTTTTCAATAATAAACTATAATAATAATACATCTTTATTTACAGAAATGGAAAACAGCACTTTTGTTCTACAGCTTGTGTCGTTGGCTTTGTCGTGTACCCTGTCCGGATGTGCGGGCCAAAGTAACCCAGAGAGAACTTGGTCATCACTGTAATGCTGGGGGGCATCCCCTGTATAACCTCACTTATTCCACAGCTTCTCCCCTCAAGGTATTTTGGTTGTTTTCAATTTGCTATCATCACAAGTAATGCCTCAGTGGATCTCCTCATAGCTAAGTTCGGGCATTTCTTTTTTTTTTTTTTTCTTAAGATTTTATTTATTTTCGAGAGAGAGTAGAAGAGAGAGAGCACAAGCAGGGGGAGGGGCAGAGGGAGCAGCAGGCTCTGCACTGAGCAAGGAACCCTTATGGGACTCGATCCCAAGACCCCAGGATCATGACCTGAGCCGAAGGCAGATGCTTCACCAACTGAGCCACCCAGTCATCCCTAAGTTGGGGCATTTCCAAGAGTGTTTCTCTGGATAGATCCCTAGAAGTGAAATATACTGAGTCAAAGTGATGAATTTTTTTTGTTCTTATCTTCTCCATCATAGGAAATGTCAAGACCCTTTATACACTGAAATTGTCTCTTCTGCAACTCTTCCCCTCACATGTTCTCTTTTCTCTAGTTCATGCCTCTCAAGATAATTTTAAAGGAAGCTCCAAATGCTAACAGGTGTTGGGGGGCGGGATGGTGCTCTAGATTTGAAAGGAAGAAAATGTAGAATGTAGCCATTATCTTCTTTGCTCAGGGCATCTCTGGCTTCCTGTGAGCGAACAACAACAACAACAAAATAGCTGTTTCTCTTCTTTTGAGTCAACATCCTTGCAAATTCTTGCTGAGGTGATCTTTTTCCCCAAGAGAGGCAAAGGCCAGATTTGCTTTTCTAGGTGTTCCATCGGTGACCTGGCTGGTAGAAATCAATACTCATGGGTATTCGTGGGGGAGAACATCGTGCACGTGGAATAGTGACCATATTTACCTGAAGGACACAGTGGCAACTTGACTTTCTAAAACCCTGCAAATTGTCATCACAGGATAAAGCATCTTAGTGATGTCAGGCGAGTCATTTCTGTGTTGCATGAACTTTGGAATAAAATCATTCTACCCCTCGTTCTTCAATGTAAAACATTTACCCACATGTATCTCTCCAAAACCTACATTTTACTAATTTTAGCATTTTTCTCTTATTAAAAACTGAAAACCCATAACTGGATATGTTGTAGAAATGTGTATCTTATTGATGTAGGCGTCTCTAACATTCTTACTTCTATTTCTCTTGGGCCACACTTCAAGGGGAGACCTGTGTCCTTCAGCTAAAAGCCCCCAAGGAGGTTTTCTCCGGAAGGCTAGAGCTACAATGCTTTCTGGAGCCCTGGGCCATTTTGCTAACTCGCCAACAGAGGGCAGTACATTTCTCTCATTTGGGTTGCTTAAGTTTGAAAAATATTAGGTAAAAGCAGACTTATTTTCAACATCTCAGAATCCAAGCACCGTTGTCTTCATTAAACTCACTCTGGCCCGCTTCTGAGAACAATATGCCGGGGAATATTTCAAACATAGGATAGACTCCATAGATCCAAGTGTTCCTTATGCTAGACATGGTATTCTTTTAGGTTCAAAACTGTGAAGGTAGTCAAGTATTTTCCCAATGTCTTGAGGTTGTTCTTTTTACTGCTTTGGATTTGTGCTTGAGGTTTGTTTTTTTTTTAAAGATTTATTTATTTATTTATTTGACAGACAGAGATCACAAGTAGGCAGAGAGGCAGGCAGAGAAAGAGAGGGAAGCAGGCTCCCTGCTGAGCAGAGAGCCCTAGGACGCCGGGCTCTATTCCAGGACCCTGGGATCATGACCTGAGCCGAAGACAGAGGTTTTAACCCACTGAGCCACCCAGGTGCCCCGAGTTTTTGGTTTTTTAAATCTCACTATGCTGGAAGTTCAAGAGAGTTGATTTTTTGAAGAATCTGTGATTACGAATAGTTTAATTCATCCCAATACTCTTCATTATCAAGTTTCATCTATTGTCAATTTGGATATTTCTTATGGGGGAAAAAAAAGAGGCGAGAAGCCTGATGAGTTCCAGAACTAAGAAGGGGGGCTGGGAGTGAGCATACTTTGTTGTGCTGATGGAAGCCTCTGCCACTCTTGGCGAAAAGAATTTTGCCATCAGTTGCAAACAATCCCACTCAGTTTCCCTTAGATTGGCACGATGATTTTCAGCATAATGAAGAGTTGGGTCCAATGCCAATCACTGTCTGACTGCCAGTTAGAGTTTCCATCTTTCAAACTCCACCGCAAGGGAGATAAGGCTGAGAAATAACTGCCCAGAGAAGTCTGGGAGGAGAGTACAGAAAGGCAGAGGAAGGAAACAGTCACTGCCTGGGCTTTGGTTTTGCCCTCTCTGGATCACTGTCTGGAGACGGTCTGGCATCCTGAGGGCCTTGGCCTACCCAGCCTGCTTCCTGATGGAGCCACTCCGTCCTGAGCAGGGTTCATATTGTTTGCTTTCAAGTGGGAATTTGTCTCCCAAGCTGGCTGCCCTAACTAAGGGTCCTGGCATTCATACCCTGTGAGACCCTCTCCCTCCCCAGCCCGGGAATCTCCATTGTGCCTGTGACTCATTGCCATCAATAGGGTATGGCAGAAATGAGACGGTGCCAGTTCCACGCCTTAAGAAGGCCTAGATGATTCCACTTGTGTGCTCTTGGAAGCCATCCACCATGTCAGAAGTGCAGCTACCCTGCCAGAGAGAGTTCACCCAGAAGGGCCCTGGAGGGTGACTCCTCATGGAGAAAGATGCCACATGTGTGTGAGGAAGCCATCTTTGCTGTCCTCACAGAACTTCAGCCCACTCACCATATGATTACAATGTTGAACAATGCTTCTCTTTTTTGAACCATCAGGAGAATCAGCAAAGAAAGGCAAGGTGAGGAAGAAGAGGTAGAAGGGGAGGAGATGAGGAGACCCTAACTAGTTGCAATTCATTGAGCATCTACTATGTGCCCACTGGGGTAGCAGAATTTCCCCCTGCATTATCTCATTGAACTCTTATAGCAGGGGTTCCTGGGTGGCTCAGTCAGTTAAACGACTACCTTTGGCTTGGGTGATGATCCTGGGATCCTTGGATCAAGCCCCATGTAGGGCTCCCTGTTCAGTGGGGAGCCTGCTTCTCTCTCTCCCACTGCTTGTGCTCACTCTCTTTCTCTCAAATGAATGGATAACAGCTTTAAGAAAATAAAATAAAATAAACCCTTAGAGCAAGGGTGAGACGCCGATTTTATGATCGCCATATAATAAATGAGAGGCTTGAAGCTCAGAGGGGTTAAGTATATTACCCAAGTTGACACACTCCAAGGCTGGAGTTTAAACTCAGCCTTGCCTGCCTTTATGCTTATCTCACATTCTGACAACTCAAAACTGTTTTCCATCTTCTCTGGACCAACTATGTGACCTTGTTTTTCAGTCTCTTCATCTGCAAAATGGGAATAATAATAGTATCTACTTCACAGTGTTGTTGTAAAGATGAAACTAGCTGAAACATGTAAAATGTTCAGAATAGTTCATAGTAGTTCCTCAATAAAAATTAGCATTCTGTTCATTTTTGGTGTTTTCCTTTGTTACTCTTCCATGCACTCTGTACAACACAGATTGCACCAAAAGTCGGGTGCCACTCCTGGTTAGTTGCCTAAAATTCAGAATCTGTTGTCTGTTTTTACATTTTGTTTAAAAAAATATTTTTTGTAGCAATTTGTCTCACTTTCTCTTCTTTTTTTTTTTTGTTTGCCATCTATTTTTAAATATCTGTGTTAGCTGATCATGAGCTAGCTGATCAGCATCATTTCTTCTAAAAATGGACCAAGGGAGAGAAATTTTGGTGTACAATATGTTTTCAGATATTAGAAATAACAATGGAGGGAGAAGACCTAGGGACAGCCATCCTACTTGACTGTGTGAGGCTGGCAGTTCACGCCATCTGTCAGAGCCTCAGTTTCCCCATCTGTACAATGAAAACAGTAGCAAAATGCTTACATCCCTCTCGGTGCTGCTTTAAGGATCCCCTGCAGAGCTGCCTGGGGCTGCATGGTGCCATGGACGAATGGGGGTTAACCCAGGATGCTGCAGGGTCCCCGGAAGCTGGAGCAAATCCCAGGCAGGTCCCCAGCCCCTGGAAGGAGGCTGCATCTGAATAATGAACGTGTTATTTAAATGGAGCTGTGGCCCTGTGGAGTGCTGAGAAGTCATTTTCCACAGCTCACTGTTCTCCTAAGTCAATGGGGCTTGACTTGATTATCCTTCCTCCGGGCTCCAGGAGATGTGGGCAACATTTGAGATTTGTTAAAAATTCACTAAATAAAAGGGCCCCCTCCTCCCCGGCAACAGTTTCTGTGAGTGATGGGGCTTTCAGAGGCTAATTTCTTAGGTGGGTGTAAATTGGAAGACAGAAAATACACGTCGTATGTCTATACACGTCGTATGTCTATACACGTAGGGTTGTGCGTGTGTGTAGCTGGGATTTTTCATATTTAGAGAAGAGAGAAATTAAAACAAAAAGCCTGAATAGGGGCCTCCAAATAAGAGGGAGCCTCATCGGGCTGATTTCCCAGAGGCTGTCCCTCATCTCATCCCTTTTGACCCCGTCTGTCAGGCAGACGTCCGCGCTGGTGTTTTTACGGTTGTGAGTCGTCCAACAACTTGAAACATTTTAAACAAGGAAATAACATTTATGAATACATTGATTAAAATGTTATTTTAAAATAATTTCTAAGAAAGAAAGAACCCTATGTTCAGATTTCAGAAGTACACTGTGGAAAATTTGACGAGTGCCAAAAATAAGAACCACTACGACCGTCCCACTAGGAAATGACGCTTGAAGGGTTTACTTGCTGTCTTTTGAATGCACACACATAAATCTATATAGAAATGCCTGGGCAAAATTGGACCATGCTGGGTATATGGTTTTCCACATTGCTTTTTTCACCTGACATTGCGATGTGCACTTTTTGGTCCCTGTATTTTTGAATAGCTTTCAAAATCATGCTTCTTAATGGTTGCATAATTTCATCAAATGGATGAGGGATGATTTATTTAGATACCTCCCGGATGCTGGAAATTTAGGCTAAATTGGAATAAATTTTCCATGGGAGAAAAAAACGATGAGGCAACAATGATTTCTCACCCTGCGTGAGCAGCCAGCAATAAAAGTCAGCGACACAATCTGGTATGTGATGAAAGGTCCAGAAATGGCTGGGAAATGGATGGGGAAATCGTAAGGGATGAATTGAGTTATTAGTGTTTATTATTTATATGGTACAGTAAATACATGCAGCTCAGGACCACGCATTCACTCATCAGCAACTCGCAACCAGTCAGTGGTCCCTCGGAGCCTGGACACGACTGAAATCCCCATCAAGGTGGCACCATTAGGGGACATGGTGAGTCAGCCATTCCTGACAGAAGAGCTCCTTCTGGACCATCTCAGTGCAAGTGTGTTCCCTCTGCCTGGGGATGAGTTTCATTTCAGAGGACAAGAACTACAGACCCCAGACCACTTGCAAGAGAGAGAGGGAGAGCGAATGTGTGTGTGTGTGTGTGTGTGTGTGTGTGTGTGTGTGTAGGAAGGAAATAAGGGTGGGCGATTTCCTTTGTATCTTCAGTAGTTTTGTCTCCTCCGAGAGTCACTAGCAGTGGCCATACCCTAACCTTCATTTGTTAATCTCAGAAGAGAAGGCTTCTCCATCTAGCTCATGTACAGAAAACAGAGATTATTATGTCCAATTGACAGATTTAAAAAATACCGTCAAAGACAGGTGCAGCGATGATCAAGACTTCTCATCGCAAATGACAAAGTAAAACTAAAACTAAAACTCAAGACCCTGGGGCACCTGCGTGGCTCAGTGGGTTAAGCCTCTGCTTTCGGCTCAGGTCATGATCTCAGGGTCCTGGGATCGAGTCCCGCATTGGGCTCTCTGCTCAGCAGGGAGCCTGCTTCCTCCTCTCTCTCTCTGCCCGCCTCTCTGCCTATTTGCGATCTCTCTCTGTCAAATAAATAAATAAAACCTTTTAAAAAATAAAAATAAATAAAATGATGTGACAACATACCAGCTACCACTCTAGGACTGCTTTTGTGAGTGTCTCCCAGGCTCTACTTTCCTTCACTCTTTATACTTATTTGGCAATAAATCTCTTTATGAATTAGAGGAAGGTAATTCTTTCCCAGAAATGGGGCTTCCCCTCAAACCCACCAACCCCAGGGCTCTTGATTCTTCTTTCCCACTCTATTTTTCTCTAAAGCACATATCCTATAGTGTAGATTTTACGTAGATTTTACTTAAAAATGTCTCCCCATTAGACATCAACTCCACTAGAAGCAGGTCCTCTCAAAGCAGTGTGAAGACAGTAGAATATGTCAGTGATAGCTATGGTCTATTGAGTACCTACTATATGTCAGAAGCCTTCCAGACATTACTTTAATTTTTGGAATAACTTAGAAGGAAGAAAGCGTTTTTTACCATGTTTCTACAGGTGAAGAAAACCACAGCTCAGAATGGTGACTTTGGCATCTCAGAGTTACAGAGCTCTTACAGATTGGGTTGTAATCCAAGTCAGCCAGACTCCAAAACTGTTTCCCCCTCATACTGTTCCGGCTGCGAGGGTTGAGGAGAGACGGTGGCATCCAGCTGGGTCTCTCATGCCTGGTGTCTAGGTGATGACTCAAGGGACATGGAGAAGGTCCTGGTTCCCAGGGCTTTCCAGGAAGGACTCCCAATCCACCAGGCTTCTTAGCCACCATGTTCTCCTCTCTGACAAATCCCTTGGCTTCCTTCTTTCACTGAAACCATTACTTGTCCCTGTAAAGCATAACTTGGACTCTCTCAAAATTGCTTATAAGTGGGTTTGTCAGATTCTGCTCTTGGTGCCAAGAGAAAAAGAACCCTCGGCAGCCCAGAAAGGGGAATATTAGGAACACGGGGTGATATGGAAGTCAAATTTTTCCCACTTCTTACATGTTCCTTTGAACTGGAACCAAGCCCCTGATACAGACATTGTTCCAAAACAGAGACATGGGGAGGTTTTGTTAAAAGGCCCCAGAGAATCTAAAGCTGTATCTCTCCTAATGAAGTCATCACTTCGCACACCTACATGCATTAAGTCAGAGATGGGCAGCTCCTTGAGGGAGCGGGATCTAGATCCCTGGCCTTATCCTTTGCCAGCTCCTTTGGCTTTGTAGATAAATATTTTAAACTCCTTTTAAAGAAATAGCACCTGAAGATTTTCATCAAAGAAAATCTGACATTGCAACCTAGTATGCAAATCAAGGCAAGACACGGGATGTTTGGACAGGAGGTTGGAAGTCTCTCCAACAGCCCAGCCTTGCCTTGCTTTCTCCCTCCATCCCAGACCAGTCTTGCCCCAGACCCCTAGGACCTCTGGAAAGACTGCCCTAGGTCATCTGGGTCAGGAGAAGATGACTTCTAAAATCCCAGAAGCCCAGATGCCCAGGGCCATCCCACAGGTCTCCGTACCCGTCATAGGTGGTGATGGACCCACTGGAGAAAGTGCATTTCGGTACATTCGGGTGGACAGCAGTCATGACTCGGCAGAGGCCAGGCTTAAGCCAACACCGTGCCTGTGTCCCTGAACCCCCAGTGCTGGGGACAACCTTCCTGGGTAACCCACTTGGGGCAGTGGGCACAAGAAGGAAGCATATTATCTGAATATGGAATTGGTAGTTTTCTATGCTGTGGCTCTCAATTTTCTGTTCTTTTTTTTTTTAAGATTTATTTATTCATTTATTTGGGAGAGAGGAGGAGGGAGGGGTGGAGGGAGAGGGAGACAGAGAATCTCAAGCAGACTCCCCGCTAAGCTTGGAGCCTGATACGGGGCTCAATCTCACGACCCTGAGATCACAACCTGAGCCAAAATTAAGAGTCAGACGCTTCACTGAGACTGAGGGGCCCAGGTGCCCCTCAATTTTCTCTTCTAACTAGCCGTGGACTTTATCATTTTTATATCCATTCAAAGAAAATAAAAACCTCAGATTAAATTTTCTAATTTGTGAAACTGATTCTACGCATTCATTAATTCTGCAAATACTGTCATGTGCCTATAATGTGCCAAGCCCTATACTGGACACTGGAAACATAATAATGAACAAGATGAAGGAAAATCATGTACGTTTCACAACTCAATCCTGTTTCTGACCTTTACAAAGGATATTTTCCCTCTGAGTCGTGGGGTGTATGTTCTCCAGTTCCTCCTCCCATGTGAACACCCAACAGTTAATTTCTTTCCTCCTAAAAGGAGACTTTTTAAAATCTGAACTTCTTTGCACTGTCGGAATGGTTATTTCAAACTGCTCTCTGAAAAAAAAAACAAACCTATATTCAGATTTGCTGCACTACTTATAACACAAATTTAAAACAGTTTATGATCAAATGGCATTTTAAAATTTGTCTTGATTCATGTGAAAGTAATTTGGATTCACATTAGTGTTCTGGAAACTGATCATTAACACTTTTTAACTGGTTTTGTAAACACGTTTTGCTTCCAAAATAAACATAAACAGGCAAGGAGAACACTCAGTGTAGCTGAGCCATGAAGACACACACATTAAGAGGAAGGCCAGGATCCTCACCAACAAATGGGGAAGGCATTCGGGAGTCGTTTGATTACCAACTCGCTTCATGAAAAATCTGCAAGAAAAATGTGAATAATTTAATATTTGCCTGATGAGGGGATTTCAAGCTGCAGAGTTGTTTGTCTATCACGGATCATTGCAAATAATTAAGATGGGGTGGGAGGTGGGGACTGATTAACGTTTGATAAGTCAGGAGAGGGACAACATGTGGCAGGGATGAGCAAATTGGCTGGGCTGCCTCCATGCTTGGCCAGGACGGAAGTGTGGGAGAGACACACACAAACCGGAAACATGTCGTGGTCCATCCCGCCCCCAGGCAATGCCGGGAGCGTCTCACCAACATCCCCATGGAGGGGTTGCCAGGCCTCCACCTGGATACTATCTCCAGCAGTTCCACTCACCTTCCCATGACATCCCATTGACCTACCTGCTTTAGTCCAGAGCATTCTGGCATTTAAAGATACATCTTCCAAAAGAGCCAAAAATAATTGTACACATCTGTGGATTCCATGGGAATCTGACTCATAACCCCCTTCAAACTTTCCTCGATTGCCTCCGTCCCGCTCTAACCCCAGAATGCCTGCTACTTCTCCTCCAACCATTTTGCTCTAGATTTTGTAGGCAAATGTGTGAAATAACTCTGGAATCCTCCTGGAGGGCAAGAGAGGAACCGGAACTCCTTACATAAGACCAGACTCTTCTGTTGAGCCTCTTACACCGGATGGCAGTGTGACACTCTGAGTTGACAGAGCACGGCTGGTTTCAGAACAGGTCTGGGAGTCAGGAAGACTTGCGTTTTCATCCTGCCCCTGCCCCTGGGTGAGATCCTTCTTCCACCCTGAGCTTTACTTTCCTGATCCATAAAACAGAGACAACAGACCTTACGCCCTCTGGGTACTAAACAGCCAAGGTATATAGCAAGCATTTGGCACAGTACACGTTAGGTAAACGGACAGGGTAATTCTTCTTACCACTCCAGTCTTGCCTCTAAAACTTCCAACATCTTCTGGTGCTGGAATGTTCTGAGCTGCTCCCCCCTCAATGTTAATCCAATCCAACAGTTACCAACTGGGCTTGTTCCTGTGAGGAACTGTACTGGGCTGCAGATCAGTGACAGAGACAAGGTCCCTCTTCTGCAGAAGCACCAGCACTCACTCGTCATTCCTCATAGAATTCATCCATTGTAACCAATAAACTAAAGTTTACATCTACAAAAGGAAAGGGAAAGAGTCTGCTTTCAGATAAGCCCAGTTGTTTTGCGTCTGTGTTGGTCTGAGGTTGGTGAAATAGAAGACACAGCGTTTTTCCACCCCTTAGCTAGAGATGCGTCTCTGGCCTCTCGAAGCCTCAATTTGTTCTTCTGTGAAATGGGGATTCCACAGCTTGCCTTGCCTGCCCCTCTAAGACTTTGTGAGGGAAAAAAAAATAAGAGAGTGAATGGGATTTGGAACTGTAAAGTGCCACGTGAATCTAAGGGGTTGTTATCCTTAGTCACTTAGTGTGAATGACCTTGGATCTGCCAATTTTTCCCCAGCTTCTCCTTATAAGTTGGAGAAGTAGAGCCCTGAAGATGTTCTAAGCATAGGAATGTTCTGCTGGCCCCCGACCCCTATTTTGGTGGGACCCTAACAAGCCAGAAGAGCCATGGGGCCCACAGCCATTGCCGGCAAGAATCAGGACTCTTTGGTTTTAGGGGACAAAGATGATGTTATAACTGCCTTGAGAAAAAAAAAGACTGAGTACGTAAGGTGCTCATGAGTCAAAGGCCACTCAGAATACGGTTTCAGGAGATGCTCCTTCAATCCACGTAGCTTTTGGAAAGCCACGGTGCCTGGTCCATAACGGCCAGCGTGCCTGATGCTGCCAGCAGCTGTCGAACCTGCACCCGGGGCAGGCTGGCGTGCCAGGGTTCCTTCAGACCCCCCAGGCAGCCTGGGGCAGCACGAGTTGGTGCATAAATGTTCCAGCTTCCTCACTCCCCCATTGGTGTGTCTCTGGTCCGGAACTGGATACCAAAGGGGAGTGCCAGAAAACTCGGTAATCAAATTATATCAGGCTTTGAGGCAATAGTTCGGAAAAAGAAAAGTCAATGCAAGGATGCCACGCATACGAAATGTCAAAATTTTAAGTAAGACCGGCCCTGGTATCACTGACTTTTCCTTTCGCCTCAAGCTTTCATATGGCCCCGCTGGGCGTGGGTATGTGTCTTTTAACTGTTGCAAGTTCAGTAAAAAAACAGAAGGGAAAGTAGCCTCAAACAGGCTGAGGTGTCCTCCTCACCAGGCTTCTACCTGGGGCCACCTGTGGTCTGCCTGGTTCAGGATGCTGGTCCCCACGAGTGCTGCCCAGGACTCCCAGGAAGGGGCAAGTACAGGGACACTGTGGGAGCAGGAGGCCGAGGACATATGGCCGTTTATCCTTTGATGTCCTTGGAAGAGTGGTCACAGATTGCATGATAGACGTCAACAACCAGATAGATAACCTTCAGGAGCGTGAAGGTCATTTCAACTAACAAATCACTTGTTCCATAATGGAGAAAGCAAACAGATCAACCCGCAAACACGGTAACTTCCTATGAGAGGGCTTTAAGCCATCTCTCCCTTTCTCTCTCTCTTCTTTACATCTGTGGGTACCCTTGCCAGGTAACTGAGTAGCACAAAGCACATAGCAGAGAGGATAATGGCTTCTTCCGAAGCACACCTCAAACGATGGAAGTATCTAGAGAATAGTGCCTCTTTTGTGCAGAGTGTTTGATCCTTGTGCCATTCCAGACCAAGGTTGGAGGAAGCCAAGCCCACAATCAGAATGTAATTGAAGTATGTTACCTATAATAGGCTCAGATGTTTGTGATCTTCAGCACTTTATGAATTCCGCAGCAGATGGGCGAGGGCCGGGGAGCGGGCGAGAACAGACTGGGTAAGGCGGCCTGGCATTCTGACAAGGGCAGCCCCAGCTGTGGCTCGGGTGTTATTCAGCACGCCCACCCACTGCACCAGCAGCCTGCCTTCCCAATCTCGCGGCCACGGCCGCCTTAATGAAGAGTGGAGGTAAGCACGAATCCTGGCTTTCCAGGGATCACAACATTTGAGCAACCCAGAAGAGTCCACGTGATGGAAATGGTGCCAAGTTCTTTTGCCTCTTGCTTTTCAAGGAAAAGAGAAAGAAGGAGAGAGAAGAGAGAGGGGCTCTGCTAATAAAATGCGTATCTAAACACTTTCTAATTTTCCTGGGCTTTTCATATTTTTTTCCCCTCAAAAATTCAGTGCTGGAGAGGGGAAAGCAGAGAGCAAGAGCTGACACAAGGAATCTTGAACGGACACAAGAATTTACCTGCATTGGTGTTATGGACAAGGCGCGGGAGCCGGAAGTCAAGCCCTTGCCCTGTCAATTTCCCATTGTGTGACTTGGGCGGGGTTTTTAACCTGCCCGGCTTCCTGTTTCCTCACCTGCCAAAGGACCAAAATACTGTCTGGCTCCTAGGCTGTGTGCCTCATGGAATGAGATAACATGGTCATAGCTAATATTTACTGAGCACTTACTACGGGTCAGGTTTTTACACATTAACTCTTAACTTCTCCTAATAACCCTGCGTGTTAGGCCCTGTTATCATTCTCACTTATAAATGAGAAAACTGAAGGCAAAGAATATAAATAATGTGTCCAAGATGATGACCAGTAAGGGGCGGGGCCAAATGAACACCAGCTCTGGGCTTCAAGCACTGGGCTGTGCAGGTTCCCATGTTCTTACCTGTAGTGCCCAACTCCTAACAACCAGTAGGTCTTCCAACTCGTCTGGCAGCAGAATTGGACCCAATTTGGATTGTTTAGCACCAAAAACTCACCTGAGATTACAGTTTTTATTTGTCCCATTTCAGGTGTATATTCATACATTTTCAGAGCAAAATAAGTGCATTTGCTGTTTGACCATGGGGTGTTGCTTCGGTTCTTGCTGGGAGTTAGATAAATTATTGTTACAAAATCTGGAAATTCTGAATCCTGAAACACTTCCGGCTCCAAGGGCTTACTACGGCGTGGTGCATCTACGCTGCCTTTCCAGGGTAGGCACTCATCATGAGTTTGAGGACAATCAAGATTCCCTTAGAATACAACAAATGCAACCAGCTGTACCATTGTTTAAAAATAGATTTGTTCAGTATTCATTCAACAAATACTTTTTTTTAAAAGATTTTATTTATTTATTTGACAGATCACAAGTAGGCAGAGAGGCAGGCAGAGAGAGAGAGAGGAGAAAGCAGGCTCCCTGCTGAGCAGAGAGCCTGATGTGGGGCTCGATCCCGGACCCTGGCATCATGACCTGAGCCGAAGGCAGAGGCTTTAACCCACTGAGCCACCCAGGCGCCCCCAACAAATACTTTTTGCATGTCTACTATGTGCTAAGTCCCATTTTAAGCACTGGGGACAGAGTGAATGAAGTACATGCTTTCCTTGCCCACATAAAACTTAGAGTCTATGAGAAATAGTAATCAGAGAAAATAAAAGAACAAATGTTAGCAATAGGGTCCGACAGACCAGAGTACATCAGGATGCCCTGGGTTCTTCCATGTGTCTAAGCATACACAACTGAAATGAACATGACCTGTAATAACGGAGAAATAAAAGAATTTGGGAGAAAAAAACAACAACCCATAATTATTCTGAGAGAGTAAAACTGTGTGCCTTGAAATATTGAAGTAATTATCAGGTTAAATTTCTATGATCCCTGCAATTTCCATGAAACCTGGAAATGTTGGGAGCATAGGCCTGGCATATCTCTTAAAGTAAAATTATACTTCTTTTTCACTCAGACTAAAAGGTCGTAATTAAAGATATAATGAAACTAAGTGAGTAATGGGATCTGTGATTCACTGGGGAAGCGGATGCTGCCTGAGGCCCCCTCCTGCCGCTCGCTGGAAGTGGGGGTCACCAACTCATGAAGCCCTAGAACCACCCCCCAGGGCCCACCAGACTCAAGGGGTGAGGGAATGCAGAGCTGTGACCAGGGCCAGCAGGAAGTGGCCCTTGAAATACTGGGCCAGAGGAGAAGCTTCCCAAATTTATTATCCCCCAGGAATTTTAGCATTATTTTTTCTGAATATTAAACAAATATCTACTCACAGTAAAATATTAGGAAAGTTTCTATAAAAATCTAAAGAAGTATGAAAATGTCACCTATATCATCTCACTATCCCGAAGAAAACACTATTAGTATTTTTTAAAGATTTTATTTATTTATTTGACAGAGAGAGAGAGATCACAAGTAGGCAGAGAGGCAGACAGAGAGAAAGAGGGAAGCAGGCCCCCTGCTGAGCAGAGAGCCCGATGCGGGACTTGATCCCAGGACCCCGGGATCATGACCTGAGCCGAAGGCAGAGGCTTAACCCACTGAGCCACCCAGGTGCCCAATGCTATTAGTATTTTAATATAGTTTCTTCTAGATTTTTCTATGTGCTTTTCTTCATAGTTGAGATTTGCCTATTTCACTTAAAATCGTCATCAATGCTAAGAGAAGGAATTCGTTGACCACTTTTTATGCCCCTTATTTAAATCTTTAAACAACTCATAAAATTAGTTCCACAATTGGCAATTACTTGATATCTCTGTGCCTCAGTTTCCTGTCTGTAAAATGGGGCATTTACAGTGCCTACCTTGTAGAATTAATACAGATGTTGAGTTAATATATCCAAAGCACTTGGAACAGTGCCTGGCATATGATAATTACTAGATCATATTGACTATTACCATTATTCCACTTTACCAATGAGATCACTCAGGCATGAAAGGTTAAGTAGCTTGTCCAAGGTCGGTAAATAGAGGGGAGCAGGGTCAGGACTTGAACCCAGGTAGCATGGCTCCAGGGTCCATGACTTTAAGTCAAATATAGTAAAAGTAAAGGTGCTTTTGAAAGAAAAGACTAGAATTTTGTCTACACAGATTATGGCATTTCTTATCTGATGGATTTCCTGATGCTCTTTATAGAAGCCAAACTGCCAGAAAAGACACCAGGGGTCCTGAGGAAAATCTTTCATAAGGAAAGCTGATGTCTCAGGGTCCTTGACTGAGAAACCATATCTGTATTCTTTGCTACTGTATCCCTAGTTCATAGAACAGTGGAATCGCACCTGACACACAGTAGGTGTTCAGTAAAAGGTTGTTGACATGACCGAGTCACACTTAGCAAATGGCTTAGAGATCAGAAGGACTGATGGTTTCAGGGTAGCTGCTGACATCAGGATTCATCCTGACTTACCCACCTTGGCAGAATGTCTGTTTCTTGAGAGAAGGAGGCATGAAAAGCATACTATAAAAAGGGCCTCTCTAAACTCTGTAATGCTTGAGACCCCCTGCTGTGGAATTACCATCCTAACTTAGCCACATCATCTCCAGTTCATCTCTCTTTTTCTTTTTAAAGACTATTATTTATTTTCGCAAGATAGAGCACAAGCAGTGGGAGCAACAGAGGCAGAGGGAGAAGCAGGCTCCATGCTGAGCGGGGAGCCCGATGTGGGACTCGATCCCAGGACCCCGGGATCATGACCTGAGGCAAAGGCAGCCGCTTAACTGACTGAGCCACCTGGGTGCCCTTCCAGCTCATCTCTGGAAACCGTCAAAGGGCAAACTGCAATGGAGTCTCACTGCCATCTATCAAGAGGTGGTAGAAATGTGGTCCTAGCGTGACCTGGGCAGATGGGATGGTGGTTACTTAGGGTGCAGTGGGGGAGGTGAGCCTTGAGTCAGAAAAAAGACCTGTTAGTAAGTTCTGAAACATTTAGGGTTCTACCCGCTGTGTATCTCCACTTTCCTCAAAGGAACAGAATTCAAGGAAAGGACAATCTTGCTCATTTTGCACGTAAGGGAATGGGAGAGAAATCTACAATGCAGGGGAATCACTAGTAGGACCTCAACTCCTTGACATCAAGACACTGCCAGAGAGTAAAACCTAAAAAAAGAGGTACATATGTGAAGTGATAATGTGTTAATTAACTCAATTGGGGTGGGATCATTTCAAAACATATACTTACCTGAAATGGCCACCTTACACATATTAGATATACAATTTTATTTGTCAATTATACCCTGAGAAAGCTGGAAATAAGACACTGCCGGAAATCCGCCACAACAGGAGTGGCACTGGAGCACTCCAACTCACCAGGCTGCAGCAGAGGTTCTAGAGGACCAGCTTAGCTAGACACCACAGCAGGCAGCAACCTGGACAAATTCATTTCAGTCCTTGGTAGAAGTCTAGGGAAGAGTATTCTTCAAGGGGTTGTACTTACAACTAAGCTAGCAGAGGTCTGGCGTTATAAGGGAATGTGGGCACTAAAATGCTAATGGAATAATTGGGTTATGATGGTTTCCCCAGTTCCGTGTAGCTGGGCAGGCAGACGGAGTGGTTGTTAAAGGCATGGGCTTTATTAAATAAATAAATACACACATACGTAAATACATAAAGGCATGGGCTTTGAACACAGACGGGCCTGGGCCCATTCCCTTTCTTGACCAGATTATTTTAGCCACTTTGATCTTGGTTTCCAAATCTATAAAACGGAAATGGAATTATCGACCCCACTAAGCTTTCTTGAGGATTAAATATGCAAAGCGCTTAGCGAAGGCTCTGACATTTATCATCTATTCTCAATAAAGCATCCTTCTATGTTGGCACAGGCATGTTCACGCCAATTGCCTCCTTTACTCCTTGCAAAAACTCTCTAAGGCAAGTATCATTATCATCCTGTGTTCATGAAGGAGGACACAAGGACTCAGGGACCCTGAGCAATTGTGCCACTAACTCTCATCAGTAGACCTTCTGGGTCACTTAAAGTGTATCAGTAAGTAATTTAACAATAAGCTGATGGACATATAAGAGGTTGACCTTTCTTAGTGCAAAATAATCCTGGGTGCTGGACTTAAACCACAAGCAGCCCTTAGGTTTAAGACATCAGGCTACCTGTTTTTGCAGGGATTTAGGCCCCCAAAAGTGACACCCCTTCCTCTCAGAAACACCATCTTATTCTTTGCTCCTTTGCTGCCTGAAATAGTTCCAAAGTCCCCAGGAAGGTAACAATGGTCCTGCGAACATGGAATTGAGGAAGTGATCAATATTTAGATGTTCTTTGTGGCATTGTTTAAAATAAAATGAGATCCTGTTAAGGAAACGCTCCATCATAGGAGATCAGTGGATTAAGCTATGATACACAGATAAAATGGAATGATATAAGGGACGTCTGGGTGGTTCAGTGTTTGGGCATCTGCCTTCAGCTCCGGTAGGATCCTAGGGTCCTGGGATTGAGCCCTGTATCAGGCTCCCTGCTCAGTGGGGAGCCTGCTTCTCCCTCTCCCACTCCCCCTGCTTGTGCTCTCTCTCTCTCTCTATCAAATAAATAAAATCTTTTAAAAAATAAATTCAATGGAATGATACAGACTTATTAAAAATGCTGTTACGGGGGGGTAGGGGGTGGGGGGTGGAGGTGTGCCTGGGTGGCTCAGTCAGTTGTGTGCCTGACTCTTGACTTTGGCTCAGGTCATGATCTCAGGGTCATTGGATGGAGCCCTGTGTTGGGCTCCGCTCTGGGTGTAGAGCCTGCTTAAAGATTCTCTCTCTCCCTCTGCCACTGCCCCACTGCTTGCAGCTCTCACATACAAATGAATAAATCTTCAAAAATAAATAAATAAAATGCTGTTGCAGGAACATGTCTAATGGTAAGGAAAGTTTATCGTGGAATATTATTACAACAGAGTAAGCTATGATCCCTTTTAAACAAAATATATAGTACTGTGTATGGAAAAGACATGGGAAGGATATATATTAACTTGGTGCATTGGCTGAATGAAGCAGATTAAGGATCTTTTTTACGTGTTTGTTTTGTCTGTTTAAGGCAAATCTAAGATCTAATCTAAAATTGTTTCAGAAAAGCTGGGTGCACTGAACATATTACCTAGAGTTAGATAATCATGATTTGCTTCCCTTCAAAAGGGCAGTTAGATTCAGACCAAAAATTCTTTGAGTATCAGGACTCAGTGCTCAGATGCCACATAGACCAGCACTCGCCAGGACTTCCTAACCCTCTGTTTCTATCTTCCTTAGAGCACTTAGCACCACTGCGTATCTTTTAATTACTTGATTGCACCCTGAACTCCCACTAGGAACAGGTAAGTTCCTGAGTGCAGCGGCTTTGGTCCATTGTTCATTATCTGGCACAGAGTATGTGCCTAATACCTATTTGTTAAATTCCACATTTGTTAAAAGCAGTCAGATGCCTGAGGACCCTGTAGAACTCCATTGTCCCAGGAGAGGCAGATCTTCCTCTTCCACAATCACGCCTCTTCCTCCCTTCCCCCTCTCCAGCACTCGTCATCACCATCCACTGATACTGCTTGGCACCCACAGAACACTAGAGTGTAGCAGGTAACTATGACATAAGTGTATGTGAGACAATGATTCACATCTCTTGTGTTGTATGACAGTTTTCTGTATATTGTGCTTTCTAGTGTTTTCCTCCTGTTAGTCTTAAAAGGATTGTGGCAGCTCCTTGGATGCTGAAGGAGGGAGAAGGGGGAGGACTCTAGGGGTAGGAGTAGGAGGTTAGGTTACGGGGTGAAGAAAGAAGGGGCTGCTACTCATTATTGTTAGTCCACAGCCTCAGATGCAGAAAATTAGGACAGTGAGGCTCAGTGGCCTGCCCTAAACCCCTAGGATGTTGAAAGCTTCCCTTTGGGGACCCATAGCACTTTCCACCAAAGCACCCATGCTTGTCTGATTTTCATCAAACTATCAACTCTTAAGGCTAGGGTCTAAGTTTTGTTTGCTTTTGTAATCCCATGACCTAGAATGGTGCCTGGTACACAGTAAGTGCTCAGTGAACATTTGCTAACTCAATTGCCAAGAACAACATAGCTAGCAAGTGACGACTTTTGACTAAAACCCATGCCTTCTGATTACCTATGTGTTAGATGAGGTCTTAGAATGATCCATCTTTAACAAATGTAGTCCCTCTCTACTTTGAGTTTCTCATTTCTTGTTTTCCTGTTCTCATTTCACTTTTTGTTATCACTCTAGCTTCCCAACAGCCACCCTCTTGCTTGGTTCTTTGATGGACTTGATATCAAAAGCATGTTTCTGGGCAATCATCAAATGATCTTTGCAAGCTGAGTCTCATTTATGGGCAGGAGAGGGGGAGGAATCCAGGTATCCTCCGGTGCCCGAGCCACTCACTAGTAGGCAGGGTTCCAAAAAGCAGCAGAATCTTTCTGCCTCTTCATCCATGCTTGAAGACGAGGGTAAGAAAGGAGGGATGTGCAAGCAAACTGAAATTTTAAGGAGCTATAGAAATTCAGCAGTAATCATAAAGCCTCAGGAAGTCAGGCTTTGACTAAAATCAGTGGCAGTTAAGTTTTACGTACATGCCAGGCATTGTGCTAAACACTTTTCATAAGACTTCCTATTTAATCCATCTAGCAATCCTAGAGGACAGGTCTTATCATACCCATTTCGAAGAAGATAAAACAGAGGCCAGGAGAGGTTAAATGACTTGCCCAATAGCAAACACCTAGTTTTAGAGTCGATGTTAGAACCCAGGCATATCTGTCTCCGGAGCAAGTATTAATGCTTTTCTGGGATGCCCATGCAGGACTTGTCTTTCCGGGGGTCCGTCTTCCGAGCGTCCCGCCACCCAGGGGATGGCGCTGTCCTCCGGACGGTGCTGGAACGGGGCGCGCGGAGCGGGGCGCTCGGAGCAGGAGCCGGATGCGCCGAGCCGGCAGGGGCTGGGCGCGCAGCTGCCGCGGTTCGGCGGGGCCCCGGCGGGCGCCGGCGGGCGCGGTCGAGCAGATGGCGCCGGCGGGGGGCGGCCGTTTGGCGTTCGTAGCACTTTCCTTCGCGCATATGTTGCGGAAGGGCGGGAGGAGGGGACGACCTCAGCCCGCTGAGGGGGCCGGTTCGCTCACTCTGAACCGTAACTCTGACTCGCGTCCATGGGAGAGGGCGTCAGCACTGACGCATCTGCTCAGTGCTTCGGGTGGCAACCACACACGTCCGTGTTATTCTCATCATAGGGCTACAAGAATGCTTAGTCCCATTTTACAGCTGGAAAACTGAGGTCCA
Source organism: Mellivora capensis (assembly GCA_004024625.1). Lineage (NCBI taxonomy): Eukaryota > Metazoa > Chordata > Mammalia > Carnivora > Mustelidae > Mellivora > Mellivora capensis. The sequence goes on from PISX010003539.1 coordinate 119,861, forward strand.
AGAAGGAACTGACCATCAACAGGACCAGGACTAGAACAGGAGTTGACGGACTCCTTCGTGAGTGTTTGGCTCCACAGGGGGACAAATGTGTCCCCAGCCCAAGGGTCCCACCCAAAAGCAAGGAACGTTCTTGATTTTGCCTGTCTACGTTCCAAAAATGTTCTTCCTTCTGTAAGGCCTTTGCATATGATGTCCTTTATTACAAACCTTCTCCCTGGTTCCTGCCAGCGCCCTCCATTTCCTCCACTGGCTCCTTCAGATCTCAGATCAGGCGTCACTTACCTTCCTGAATACCACGAGAGCCCTAACCACAGCTAATACCACTGGATTAATGTGTGTGTTCTCACCCCTACCCCTAAACCGTAAGCTGCATGAGGACAGGAAGTGGGTGTACACTTCGTGCTCAGCATTCTGTTCCCGGTACATAGTGGGCATTTAAGAAATAGTTGTGAATGAATGAGCAGTTGAATGCATGAATGAATATATGAACAGGCTTTGTGAACTAGCACCTGCTTCCTCACCATTCAATGCTCCGCTGGTCGGGGTCTGGGGTGAGGGCAGGTAATACAAGAATGAAGGGCTATTTGGAAATTCTGGGCCATCTAGACTGCAGCTGTTGATTAATTAAATGTGTCCTGTGGCTATTTCCCTTCCTTCTCTTCACCCGCCTCCCCGGCACCGTGTGACTGAAGACCCAGCCTTTCCTCTCCTGTTGACAGAATGGAGTCTTCCTTATGCTGATGAATGCAGTGACCCTTAATAAGATGCAACCAGGCCAGAAAAGCCAAATGAGAAAGTTGGCAGCATTGTAAGTGGTTTTTCAAGAGAAAAGTGGAAAAATGGACATTAAAATGAATCCTTTAAGTTGCTTTTCTGACCTGCTTGGTGGGAGAGCTAGGGATTCCAGGACGTTGGAGAGCTTCCCAGATGGGAAGAATTCAGAAGCAACAAATATTTACTGATGTCTACTAGGTGCCAAAGGCTCCTTGGGGCTTTTTGACAAATAGCTCGAAAGACGCTTGGCACATTCAAGACCTCATTTGAACCTCCCCCAAACTGGGGCCTGAGTTCATTGCCTTCATTCTTCATAAAAGGGAACAGAGGCTTATGGAGTCAAATGGGTTTCATTGCTTTTTGAAAAATCCAAATGTGATTTTTTTGGGTGATTTTTTAAAACCTCTTCAATTGGTTGGTGCTTACAGGTTGATAATTTGGCTGCTTTTATACCATTTCCCTGACTGGAAAATGATTTCCTCCTTGAGAGATCTCGGACTGACAGCGGCTGATGTACCTCATTTACTGAATTCAGCAACTTGCAGTTCATTGAAAAGACCAATAGCACTAAGTCCTTAATAAGACTAACAGCGATAGCTTATTAGCACTCATCATTTATGGACTAAGTGGCATATTAAATTAACATGTCGAATATTTTATATACATTAGATCACTTAAACTTCACAACAACTCCAATGAAGCAGGCATGATTTCAGTCCCCATTTGCCCATGAAGGAACTGAGGGGATTAAGTAACTTTCCCAAGATCAAGCACTAGTGAGTTACAGTACCAGGATTTGAACCCAGACAGTTCTCCACTAGGTGCTGCCATGTTAATACATTCCAGGCTGTTCTCCAAGGAATCCCAGGGTTCCACCCAGAGGTGAAAGAAATTAAGGCAAAGGGACATGTGGCTGGGCAGATCTGAAAGCCTAGTTCATCCCAACCAGCTCTGCTCTTTTTCCCTAGGGTGAATCTGCATGATTTTTGGGGGCAAAGAGTTTCCAGTGCTAAATTTATTTATTTATTTATTTATTTTTTAAATATTTATTTATTTGAGAGAAAGAAAGAGAGAGACCATGCGTAAGCCAGGGGGAGGGGCAGAGGGAGAGAATCCTCAAGTAGACTCCCCAGTGAGCATGGACCTCCCCACCCCCACCCTGATGCAGGGCTCGATCTCATGACCAACCAGTTCTTGACCTCAGTCAAAACCAAGATTCAGATACTTAACTGACTAAGCCACCCAGGTGCCCCTCCAGTGCTAAAAATATTTAAGAATTGGGATGTAATAGACAATATTATGGGTCCCACAACTTCTGGAGATCCAGCCTTCTCTCCTTTTAGATTACCCCACAGTACCCAGGTCTGTGTCTAGTAAATAAAAGGTGCATTGAATGAAATGTATTGGAGTAGTTTGGGGTAACTATTCCAGTGCACTTTATTCTTTGCTCCTTACAGAACTTCCAGGGGCACCTGCTGCCATACAGTGAAGGCTTTTCCAGATCTACCTCCAGCTGGTGGTCACAGAGCAGGTCACAGATGAGACTTGGTGGAAATGACTCTGAGAACAAGCCCAGAGAACACCTTGATACTGTGGCTTTGATTTGTTTCCAGGAATTCCCTGGAGTTATGGGGGTAGGGAATGTCAGCAGCATTAGGATAGAGAAAATAGGAAGCCTGAGGCTTTGGAGGCAGGGGAAGAGCACTCCACTACGTGGCGAAAAGGTAAGGATTCTTCTGCCTTTGGGTGATGTTGAAGATTGAAGCACTCATATACACCCAGTCAGCCTGTTGGCAACCTAACCTAATTCCCTGTCCATACCTTTCTCCCATCCATACCCACAGATTTTTGCGGTTAATTTCTTCAAGGTTACTCTTGATATTTACTAGGTACTCAAATCCCATTATATTCTCCAATGTTAGACATGATGCAAAATTGGGTATTAGCGAAAACCAAGACTAAAACTAAAAACCATCAGCTAAAACTAAAATCAGGTAAAGATACAAATTAAAATAAATGGTCAGGACAGAGAAGAGAGTTAGAATGCAGGCGTGCAGATGGTAACAACCTAGCCAGTTGCTGAAGTTGAGCTTCTAAACTAACTCTGGGCTTCCTAGTGGCCAGAGTGAAAAGGAAAACACAATCCATCATATGATTTTGATTCTTTTTTGAGGCGTTGCGGTGTTGCTCAGGAGATGCTGAGCTTTTTTTGGAACCAAGAACAAAGAGAATTTTCTTGTGCAGGGCTTCATCTACTAAGAAATGTAGATTGTAGTGTCCTTTACAAAAATCTTACAGTAAATTCAAGGTAGTTTTCATTTCACAAGATAAGCTGACAAGTTAACGCACAAAATTGCACCTCAGTGAAAACAGTGCTTTTAAGGGCCATAAAGATATGGTTTTAAGGGTCCTGAATGCAGAAATTAAAGATGGATTTTGTGGGGAAATAGATGGAACAATATGTCCTTCAGAAAACCCTCCATAAATAGTACTTCCCTCTACCAGGCTTGGGTTAGGACTTGGGCTGGAGATAGTTCAAGCTTCGAGTATGGTTTGTTGATCAAGTGCAGGTCCAACTTCAGACATTCTATCCAGCCCATGACCAAATTTTTACTCACTCAGTGAACATTCTTCAAATCCAGAGACAAAGATGACAAAGTTCTGTGAAGTGGATCTCACCTAAGTGCATATTTTTAAATTCTTGCAAATAAAATTTGCATTGATCTTATATAGGTGCTCTTCTGCTGTTTCTTTTCCAGATCCTTGTCCAAGCCAGTTCTGCCAGTCTATTTAGACCTGGCCTTGGTATTTCTGGTTCATTTAGCGGGTTCACCATTCATCTGCAAGAAAGGAAGAGAATAAAGATGTCGTCAATAATATTCCTATAGAGCCTCCAAGTCAACCAAGTTCTCCTAGTGTGGGAGGCAGTAATTTGTTCCCTGATATATGGGGATTGCTTTTCTTCAGTAGCTGAGACCCAATCAGTCTTCAGAGGTGGTTATAATTAATAGGTAAGGAAGTGCAAATACATCTGAATTAATAGAGCCACTAGGTGTGACTAACTATAATATGATTACATGTGAAATTAACCCAGAGATCAAACTTAATCAATCCAGACTAATAACTGCCAGGACAACAATTTGTGGTTTTAGATGAGTTTACGTTGAAAGGAACTAAGGAAAATGAACTCTGTTAGAATGTAAAGGCTGCATTTTTTTTAAGTGTGAGCAGCATACTAAGACTATAAATATGCATGTAGATGATATTAATGTCCAGAAGTCATATAACCAAACCATTATTTATATTGACAAGTGAGAGTAATCAAAATTAGAAAATCAGAATTTAATGAAGAGAAGCACAATAATTTTTTTTTAAAGATTTTGAAGTAATCTCTACACCCAATATCGGGCTTGAACTCACAACTTGGAGATCGAGAGTTCATGTGCTCTACCAACTGAGCCAGTCAGGCGCCCCAAAAGAATCACAACTATAAAAAGTGAAGATGAAAGACTATAGAATATGAGACTCCCAACACTGTAACTTTTATTGTTTTTCATCTGATTCCAGTAACTTAAAAAAAATACTAGATAATAGGTCATTCATAGAATATGCAATCTGTAAAGAGCAAGTTGATAAATAGCCATGAACTTACCACCCACCTTGAGAACCACAACCTTAGCAATTCATTGCAACCCCTTGTGCATCACATCCTGATTATAAACCTTCCTGTCCCTTTCACACCCCAGAAGCAAACACTCTCTTGACTCTTGAGTTGCATTACTGAGGGAGATTATATTGTTAGTCCTGAATCTTCACCCCTTGCTGTTCCCACACTTTTTTCTATGTCACTTTGCAGAGCCCCCTTACCGTGGATAGGACACCTTTCCCAATTTTGTTTTCTTCACTTGGCCACATAACTTTCTTTGGCTGATAGAAAGAAGCAGAAATGATATGTTGATTCTAAGCCCAGGCCTCAGTAGCCACCACCCCCTCCCAGTGTTCCGAGTTGCTTTTTTGCACTTTTTCCATTACCATAAAAAGAACATGCCTGGACTAGTATGCTAGTCAAAGAGAGGATGAAAGACATGTGGAGCAGAGCCGAGTTACCCAGCAGGGCCCAGCCTAGATCAGCCAAGTCCCAGTTCCATGAGAGTAAGTGATTATGGCTTCAAGACGCTGAATTTTAGGTGATTGCTTCTACACTTTTTTTTGTGTGTGTGTCAGTTGCTAACTTCCACACACACACACACACACACACACATTCTTTCTTTTCCTTACAGTTTTATTACAGACATGCCCTTGAACATGTTTCAAACTATGAAAATGTGTTTCCAAACCTTATATAAAAGGTTAGACACTGGTGAATTCTTTTCCATAGCTGGCATTAGGATTTCAAAGATACAAGTCAGTGATCAAAAAGAGCCCTATATCAGTCAAGAGATTTATAAAATTACAGGAGTAAGCGGGTAAACAGACTTCCAAATGGGCATCTTGCCAAAGAGCATCTCCAGCCAGGCCAACATAAACAATCAGAGCAGCACACAGATGATAATGCTGTTGGGGAAAACAGCAAAGAAGACGAAGGATGAGCCCTTCCTTTGGGGGTGCATTCCATCCAAGGGAGGCTGTGGAGTCAAGCAGACCCATTTCACAGCCTCACACCCTCCTTCTCCCCTGGTGTAAATTTGATCAGTTGTTTTGCACTCGAGGAGGCTCAGTTTTGCTGTTGAAAGAATGGGGATGATAATGTCTCCCAGCAGAACACTGAAAGCCCATCCATTCACTCACGACTATGAAGCCAGGGGTTTCAATTCTAACTTTGTGGAAGGAATAAGAGGTGGTATAGTAACAGAATGGGATGGAAAGGAAGAGACATTCTTTTTCTTCTGGGGCATGGAGGATTTGTGAATTGAAGGAAAGACATCACTTCCCTTCTCAGTGGCAAAGAAAGCAAAGTCATGGACAGATTTGGGTGAGTCAGTAACAGTGTTAAGGTCCTGTGGAGGGAGCTGTGAACAGCCAGAGGAGAAAGATGCCATTGACACTGCTTTGTGGAAGAGATCTTGAAATACTTAGAGAATATATTGTAGTATATTAGATTATGTAATGATTTCAGAGGTTTGTTAGCTCAACACTCCCATTTTACATGTATGAGAACTGAGGTCCAAAGAGATCAAATCTTAAAATGTCATACAATGAATTAGTGCACGTCTGGGATTTGAATGGTGGGCTTCTGAATCCCATTCATTCTGGTGCTTATTTGTTACCATTTGTTTCTAGAACCCCTAAACTTCTTGAGGAATGGCATGTGTAGTTGTGATATTACCATCCCATTTAAGACTGGGCCAGCCATGGGCGCCTGGGTGGCTCAGTGGGTTGAGCCTCTGCCTTTGGCTCAGGTCATGATCTCGGGGTCCTGGGATCGAGTCCCGCATCGGGCTCTCTGATGAGCAGGGAGCCTGCTTCCTCCTCTCTCTCTCTCTGCCGGCGTCTCTGCCTACTTGTGATCTCTCTCTGTCAAATAAATAAATAAAATCTTAAAAAAAAAAAAAAAAAAAAGACTGGGCCAGCCACGTTTCAGTCATCTTTCCTCATAAATTCCATTGCACAAAACTTTAACCAAGTTTTTTGGTTTTGTCTGAACTCTTATCTCACATTCTCTTAATTCTTCTTCAGCTTTTGTCCCACCACTCCTCCTTAACAGCTCCTATGAAGGGTGACCAAGACTGCCATGTCACTAAGTCCAGTTGTCAGTTATCAGTCTTCAACTTACTTAAGTTGTTAACTACTCCCTTTTGGCATAACCAATACCTCTTTCCTCCTTAAAACACCATTCTCACTTGGTCTTTAGGACACCTTGCTCTCCTGGTTTTCTTCCTACCTCACTGGCTGCTCCTTCCCAGTCCTTTGATATTTTATTTGTATGTCCCTGCCCTCATATCATTGGAGTGCCCCAGGTCTTAGTTCTTGGATCTCTTTATTTAAATCACTTACCTTGGTGATTTCATCCAATTGTGTGTCTTAAATGCTATGTACATGCTAATGAATTTCAAATTTATGTTTTCAGGCTGCATAACTTCCCAGAGCTCCAGATTTATATTTCCAGCTGCTCAATCAACATCTCTACCTGGATGTGTGAAAGATTTCTTAAACTTATGTCCAAAACAGCTCCTCCAACCCTTTCTCCCCAAATTTGTACTTCCGTAGTCCTCTCTAATTTTTCTAAGCAAATGGCAATTCCATATATCCAGCTGCCCAGTTCAAAACTCTTGAAGTCGTCTTTGACTTCTATCGTTCTCTTAGATCTCACATCCAATCTATGAGATGCATCTTTAAAATATGTCCAGAATCTCACCATCTCTTGCCATTTCTACCACTGCCGTCTTGGTCTAAGCCACCATTTACTTTCACATGGATTATTCTGACAGCTTCCAAGTTGGCCTTCCTTCTTTCATGTTTCCTTATGGTCTTTTTTTAACATTATCTTGAGAGAAACTCATAAGACACATGTCATCTCATGCCGTATCAGGCCAGTTTTCTGTTCAAAATCCTCCAGGGGCTTCTCATTTCTCCCTTAAATAAATCCAAAGATCCCAGTCTTTACGTAGTTAGCCGTGCGGTAACTCTGACTCAGCTACTACTTCCCCGTTTACAAACACCCATTACTGTCCCCTTACAAATGTGATCACACCACAGAGATTGTTCAGCCATTTGCTGGAACTTAACACTGTATCTTGACAACCTTTTCACATTGGCACCATTTACTCCATCCATCCTTCGTAACCGCTTTTATTAGCAAAGGAAAATGTTTATGATATAGTACTTAAGTGACAAAAACTCTGTATAAATATACATAGAGGAAATAATTGCCTTAAACATGTACAAAATTGAAAAAAATACTAGAAATAAAAATGCCAAAGTGTTAACAATGTTTACGACCAATTGATAAGTCTTTTTGAATTTTCCTCTGCTTTTTTCTGCTTTTTCTTTGATTACTAAATTCCCTACATAATAATTACATAAATTCACACAATGATTGAATACAAATGTGTATGTGGTTGGAAGAAAGGCAGGGAGAGTTCTATATAGAATCAGAAGGAATGACTTGGTATGCCCTTTGGAATAATAAGAGCTAACATTTACCTAGTACTTAGTATACGGCAGGTCATGTTCTGAGTCTTTTGGAAGTATTATATCATTTCATTTTCCCTAGAATCCCTATGAAGTCGAAACCATGATTTTCCTACTTAATAGACAAGAAAACTGAGGCACAGAGAGGTTGAATAATTTGCCCAAAGTCGCACAGTTAGTGTGTGTTGGAGTTGGGATTTTACCCCAGGCGTGTTGAAAAATCACCTGGGGGTGGACAGTGTCTGCTGCTGGCAGCCAGTGGGCAGGTGCCATGAATCCCGATAAACACTCTACTATGCATAGGACAGTCCCTACCATCCCCAACAAGGAATCATATGGCCTCAAATGTCAACTGCTTGTAAATCCCACACACTGTTTAATATTGGTTAAGGGCTGTGTCCATGGGAGCCAACACTCCTCCCTGCCAAGAGGCAAGCTACATCAGTACTCTCAGTGTTACACTTCTTTATAAGAAGGTGGGCCTGGTCAGCTGCAGGGGGGTTGTTTTACTAAGAGGGGGATGCAAATGAGGAGCCAGAGCTGAATTGTTTAGGACAATAAAGGAACAATAGAGCATTTTATGGTGGGGGTGGGGGGAGCAAGGCCACAGGTGAGGGTGGGAGGGAAGGTAACAGAGGAAGGACCCATACATGTGGTGAAAATGTTTGGACAGTTTGGCTGTAAGGGGTGCATGTAAGCCCTGTCTTGCAGCTCTCCCACAACTTTTTATTAGTCTGTATTGCTTGGTAATATGTTTTGCATAGTGGATTTTCTTTGGAGGGAATAAAAAGAAAGGCAGAAGCCATGACCCCGAAGATACACGTTGCAGAGTGGAATAAGCTGCTTGCTCATGGGGTACATGGGAGTCACATGCCTCAGTCATGTCTACAGCCTTGGAAAGAAGGAAGACAGCATGTCATCTATACCCCTACCCTTATTCATAAAATACTGGATCAGCTCTTCTGCTCTCACAGCTACCTCCTGATGACCCCCAGATGTCTGTCTCTAGCCCAGACCCCGCTTCTGAGCTGCAGACCTGTTTATCCGGCTTCCTCCTGGATATCTCCACCAAATTCTCAAAAATCAGCATTTTCAAACCTGAACTCATGACCTATCCCTCTCCCTCTCCCCCTTATTCCCACCTTCCTGGTTGTTGGAATTTACCCTGCAAATATTGTTTAGCCAACCACCATCAGAGCCTCCTCTCTGCCTCTCCACATCTTCCCCATTCAATCCCCAACCCCTCTCCAAAGTACCCCTTGACCGTGACCCCCGTTCCTGTCCACAATCCCACAGATGTCGGTCTGTTGTTGTTATTACTATTCAACAGCGAAGTGGAAGGGCTGAAACACAGTTCCTCCGAATCAATATCTTGGGCTCTTTCTGCCTCTAGCTTTATAAATGACCCAGAAAAAAAAGAACAAATGTAAATTCATGGTGAGTGCTGATGATACAGAATTATGTGGCAAGCTGAGGCCGGGGGCAAAGAGCAGGAAAGATTCATCATGACTTAGATCAGCTCAGCAATTGAACTGACACATGGCCAATTAAGTGTGTTCATGGGAGGCACCAGAGAAGTCTGCAGCGAGGCCCACAGAAAGAAGGCAGGCGTGGACACGCTGATTCAGAACCAAACCTTATCACCTCGCCTAGAGAGGGAACCTCATCTCCTAACATGTGAACAGACAGGGTTGAAGAGAGAAGCTTGGATCCATCAATCCCAGACAGGGATATTTCCCCCATGTCCCCTCTAATGTCAGAGCAACCATAGTTAAGTTGTCCTAAGGATTTTTTTTTTCTCATTACTAGGCCAATGTGTCATTTGGATTGCAGATTTTGCTGAGCTAGAAAGGCCCTCAGAGGTCACCCATGCTGAGGTTCCCATCCATGGATTACTAACCTCTGGGGAACCTTGGAGCTGTTGCAAGAGATGCCTGAACCTACATTTATGTTATGACTGTCTGTAAAGCTGAATCTGAGGGCTGTGGATCTACCCCTAGGCAGTTCATGGCAGACATTAGGCCTCTATGAACCTTCTGAAATTGACTGCAAATATATATATATTTTTTAGATTTTATTTATTTGTCAGAGAGAGAGAGAGAGAGAGCAAGCGAGCACAGGCAGACAGAGTGGCAGGCAGAGGCAGAGGGAGAAGCAGGCTCCCCGCCAAGCAAGGAGCCCGATGTGGGACTCGATCCCAGGACGCTGGGATCATGACCTGAGCCGAAGGCAGCCGCTTAACCCACTGAGCCACCCAGGCGTCCCTGCAAATATTTTTATATGTATGTTTATTTGACAATTTTTCTGGGAAAAAAGATCATTGCATTTTATTAGCATCCCACCCATGAAAACTTTTTACCCAAGCGAATACCATGTATAAATATTTCAAATATATATTAGATTTTGTTATAATTAATACAGTACAAATTCACTGAAGGCATTGGTTTAAAAAAAGAGCAGTTCTTTGTTATTGTGTATTTTCTCAGTCAAAAAAATTCATTAATACTATACATTATTATTTCAGGGATTTTCAGGAATATTCGGTAGTGGGAGCTGGGTGGACAGGTGTCAGACAGGGGAGTGAGGTCTTGCCTGAGTAGGCAGTGACAATTTGAACTATTGCTGTGAACATGACCTTGTCAATAATCTCAGAGCTCGGGAAACTCTGATTTCACACAAGCTACACTGGCTGGCCAGTGGCATAGAAGAGACTAGAACTTAGCTCTCGGTTCCTTGTCTGAGTACTCTGAGTTCATTCAATTCCTTATAAATCCCTAACTCTACTTTCAAAAATTGTGGGGTGCAAGGGAGGGAAGAGGCAGGCCTTTAGGCCCTATACAGAGGCTTTTAGAGTCTGTTTCTTTTTTAAGGTGAATAATCATCTACTCGTAGTTGTTGAAGTTTCTTTTTTTTTTTTTTTAATTAAAACTTTTTGGGGGAGTGCCTTGGTGGCTTAGTCGGTTAAGTGTCCAATTCTTAGTTTCGGTTCAGGTCATGGTCTCAGCCATGGTGAGATCGAACCCCATTTCTGGTCTCTGCTCTGGGCATAGAGCCTACATAAATATTCTCTCTCTCACTCCATCTTTGTCCCTAATCCCCTGCTCATGTGCATGCTTTCTCTCTCTGTCTCAAAACAAATAAACAAACACTTTTTAAAGCTTCCTAATCTTCCCAAAATATCCTCACAAATCCACTTGTTTCCAGAGTGAAGTCCCAGGGGTTAGCTTAACCTGTGTGTGCAGCAACTACAGACCCAGACATGACCAGGCATCCCACAGACCCAGAAGGTGACCTCCTGGGGGCTCCTTGTAGGAGCAACCAAGACCTCATGGGAAAGACCTCATCCTGAGCTTGAGATGGGAAATTTTGTCCTCCAGAATTCCTCAAAGGGAAACCACAGAATTTATTAGAAGGAATGACTTGATGAGCTCTCTCGGGGGAGGTGGTGAGTTATCAGGGAGGGTGTGTTGGCTGACTCCAAGACTGTGGGGTAGAGGAAGCAATGTGATAGAGGAGGGGAATTTGGATCCTCCAGAGGTCAATCCAAGAAGGAAAAGGTGAGAAGTATAGGTAGGAGGAGGGAAGAGAGAATACAGTAAGCCTGTGTGTTTGTGTCATTCCCCCTTACCTATCACCACTGTATTTGGCTAAGGTCTTACCTAAATTGATGAAGGGACTGAGGTTCATATCTGCATGGTGGTGTGAGTGGGGAGGGCACTGGGCCACATGGGCAAAGTAGAAACAGCAAGTGTGCATTCAGGAGCTGGACCACTTGGAATAAGCAGACATTATGCCAAGAACTTTAGATCCTCACAGGCCATGGAGATGGCTGGGATCCAATCTTAAATCTCCAAGGATATGTAGCGTACATATGGACAGAGAGAAGAAGCAAGCTTGACTGAGAACAATGGGGAAAGTTGTGCCACTCATATTTCTATTTTTACCTTCCCCCAGCATCAAGCCAGCAAAGCAGCAGCTCAAAAGGCGTGATCCTGTTGGAGCCCATCAGCCACTTCAGGGAGCTCTATGCTGCTGTGGAGCTCTGGCGGGGGAAATAGAGGATCACACCTGATGGCACAGGGGAAGAGGACTGGAGCCCTTACTCAGCACTCTGGGCTGGCTTGGAAGAGTTTGAGAAGGGCTAGAAGCTCCCTAATTTAGTAGGTGGGAGAGGAACCAAGAACTATTGTTTTGTTATTATTGTTATAGCTGTTTTTAATGCCTAATTGAATAGAACTTGGATGGGTCATGCCATTTTGAGTGTGTTTTGAGGGTCATGCCCCTTGGTCATGGAGCAGCCATCTGGTAGGAAAGCGTACACCCAAGCAAAGTGCTGTGGTGATTTAGGTGAGTCAGTGACTGTCTGACAAGGGCCAGGAGTCAGGAAATGGGGAGAGGAGGCACCGGGTGGCAGAGACTATGCTAGATCTGCCTTCAAACACCTGAGGGCAAGTTCCTGTTCTATTGATGGGCAAATTACCTATTGTCTGTGGTACTTGGATATTTGAGAGAAATCAGCAAAACAAGATAATGTCACCAATGTCACAGTGGGTGACCCCTCTCTGTGCATGACCCCACAGTTTGTAAGTTGCTGCCGCGATCTGTAAGGGTGCTGGGCTCTTTCTGCCTCTGGCTTTATAAATGATGCCTCCCTAAAGAACAAATGTAAATTCATGGTGAGTTTTGTAAGCCTCCATTGTACCATCTGTAAAATAGAATCAGTAACTCCTACCTCATACACTTACTACAAGTTAATAAGATAAAGACGGTAAATGTACTTCACAAACTATAAATGGTTACACGTGTGTAAGTTACCACCATTAGGTTAAACCATATGAAATTACTGATAGCCTATCATTTTAGAACTACAAAAATGGAAATTTCACACGGTTCGACCTTAAACTATTATTTTTTATGATCGTCAACGTAAGGGCAACGAATCATGTCTGTGGAGATTTCAGGAAAAGGTAGAGTCTGGAAATGAGTTTGTATCAAACAGGGTGTTGTCAAAAAGCTTTGCAACAGGAGAGAGAGAGTGAGACACCTCTGCCGGGCAGATGTCACGGGCCTGCCTTCTTCTGCCCATTGACCCCCTTGGGCTGCGTTGCTAAACTTTCAAGAAGAAAGGGAGAAGGCATTCCTTGTTCTCTGGAGCAGCAGGATTGAAGAAGAACTTTCTGTTCTGCCTTTTGTGCCAACCCCAGGCCCTCATGGCCAGGGCTCCTTCTGGAGATCAGGCTGAAGGACAGTCAGCTTCAAGGCAGAGAGAAGTCATGCTGAAGGTGTGCAGGAATTTGAGAGAGAGGGAACTTGAACTCAGCCTCTCAGGGCTCTGCACCAATTTGAATCCACATAATGAACCTGTTGATTGGTACCTTAAAGCAAGTGTGGTTTAGACTGCGCAAGTCTTCCTGAGAACATGTAGCTCAGTCCAGCTTTTATGGATGACTTACGGTATCAACCACAGCAATAATATTAATGGCTAATTTGCCACGTGCGTTCTATAGGTGCAATGTTAAGCTCTCAAAAGCAGAATTTAAATGTTGGGGAGAAGATCCTATTGAGGTCTGCAGGCCCGTGACGCCCGTTTCAACCTATCTCCTATTCAAGAACTCTCATATGAGGGCTTGCCCGTCATTAAATAAGGTGAGAGCATGCGTAATGAATATCAAGGCAAAAGTGAAGATGGCACTATTGGTTCTCATCCTCTGGTGCAAATTAATCCCAGTCATTTCCTTAACATCACAATAACACATCCCTGCTTTTTTTTTTTTTTTTTAAAGATTTCTCTATTTATTTAAGACAGAGGGAGGGAGGGAGAGAGAGAGCACGTACCAGCAGGAAGAGGGGCAGAGGGAGAGGGAAAGATTCTCAAGCAGATGCCCCACTTAACTTGGAACCTGACCAAGGGCTTTCTCAAGACCCCGAGATCATGACTGGAACCAAAAATCAAGAGTCAGATGCTTAACCAACTGAGCCACCCAGGCGCCCCAGGATCACAGCATGTTATGTGACTGTTCTTTGTAACCCTATTTTAAGCATTACATTGGAATTTCACTGCATTTTTATTTCTCTTTAATTGGTTCTTTTCTTAGAGAGAGGCCCCTTAGCTTAGCTGGTAAGAGAACTGGTTAACTGACAAGGCAAGACTTGGACACGCCTAGTCCCCTGACCCTAATACCATGAGGTTTAAACACGGACCTTTTTTTTTTTTGCATGAAGCTCTCTTACTGCCTCTTTTACATGGGCTCAGTTCAATGGGTCGTCTTGGTTCAGCCTAAGGAAATCAATAACCAGCCATACCTCTGCAGTATAAATTGCTTGGAAAGGGTAGCCTGTTTACAATTCTATAATAACAGCATTTAATTTGAGGTCTAGGCATTTCATCTTGAAAATAAACGTTGTGAGCACCAGAAGATACTGGTGGAAATTTGTACAATTCGAGAATGGCATCTTGGGAATCTAATTTTGCAAACTTGGCAACCTAGATCTCTTCCCTCATAACTGCTGCCATTCTGATTTCTGGACCCTTCCATTCTATAGGAATTAACTGACATCTTAAAAGTGATTCACATTTCAATGTCGGGTATTTTCAGAAACATTTAACAAGTAAGGGATAGACCTAGAAACAAGTTCTTTCATTTTCATTGAAATAAATATTAGTATCCTCATTATTCAAACTGAGCCTTCACAGAATATATACGTTTCCTGAGAGCTTACATCTCTACCACTTTCTAGACTTTTATCTGTTGGGTATTTTAACCATTTTATCCTTAATGTCTCACAAAGAGCCAATACAAAGTAGGCATTCAATATTTGTTGGATAAATTAATATGGTCACTGAGACAGGGTGGCAGAATGGGAGGAGGAGACCTCCAGTCTGGCCTCTACCCTCCTCTGGAGAGTGAAACTTGTTAGCATCTAACTCATCTTCTCTGTTCTGGGCCTGACCCCTTGAAGGGTAAGAGAAATGCACATTCTTTCTAGACCAGCAGTGAAGCTTGGAGCTTAACATTTTGCCCACAAGTTCTTTCCCTGACAAAGTGGAGTTTCTGTTTTTTTCTCTTTTCTCATCTCCTATGGGGTTACAGTCAGAAGGGGTCAAAGGATTTCTCCGTGGTTGCCTAGTAATTGCCTTCTCTGTTCCTGAATTCCTCCCCTTGTTTATCTTCTGTGGCAGGCCAGAGATGAGGTAACATTTCCACTCAGAAAACTCCCCCTGTGCCCTTGACCGCTGAGGGTTCACCAAACTTCTTAGGAAAGTGGCCACCTGGGTGTGGACAATCTCCTGCTCTTCCCTGGAGAGCTTAGACATAATCCTTCATTACACAAACAAATACAAACTTGTGTTCTTTGCTCACAAACATGCCAGTGCATGTGTTGCCTCCATGGCGGCCATGTTGCTGAGGACACTCAGGAACGCAGCTCCCTCTGCCGCGGGAGTCGTGGCTCATTATACTGTCTCCAGGGAACGCTTACCCTGAGCCAAGCATAATGGAATGACAGTTCTGTAGCTTCTTAGCATGAGGGAGATTCCATTTGATTCATGGTTTGCCTGGAGGGGCTGAGAGGCCAAGAGGGCATGGGGTTAATTCACTCACCCAGCTTAGGTTCAAATCCCTCTACATGCAGAAATGGACAGGATGGATGGCAATCAATTTAGCATTTTAACAGACAGCTGTCTACCCCCACCAAACCTCCTGGCTTCCCAGGATGCATGGCTAGAGCTGAGGAGAGCAAAGTGTTTCTGGAAGGTGAAAGCAGTAGAAATATTCCATAGCTGAACTGTGCTCCTAGACTCATGAGCTTCTGAATGGCCACGGTTGCCAAACTGTGGAAAGAACCAAGATGCCCTTCAACAGACGAATGGATAAAGAAGATGTGGTCCATATACACTATGGAGTATTATGCCTCCATCAGAAAGGATGAATACCCGACTTTTGTAGCAACATGGACGGGACTGGAAGAGATTATGCTGAGTGAAATAAGTCAAGCAGAGAGAGTCAATTAT